>JASANE010026886.1:0-53106 GCA_030248225.1 Trileptium ribeirensis
AAATTAGCTGATTTATGGCTCTAATTGCAACATCATGCACTTTTGCCGCCATCACTCCGAAATGTCAATAACTGTCCATTTTATACGTTCCAAAATCGTTCACAAAGTTTTAATGAAAACGTATTAGCACTGCAAGTAGTAAAGTATTACAACGTATTAAAACGTATTAAAACGAAAAAACCCAACAATAATGCGGTTATGAACCAACCATGTAGTAGACCGACAAAATTTCGAGCATAAAGCAATAAACTATGCAAGCACTGCTCACCTATGCATATTTCGGCACTGCCCAGATGTATAAAATCGCTGGTAAAATTATCGAAAAGCACTTAATAGAGAATAATCAGAAAAACCGAGCCTGGGAAAAAAACACTAAAACCGATGAAATGTATGTAGTATGCAAAGTATAGCGGGCCAAGATACGTGCACCTAGGGTTTTAGCGACCGATGTGCAATTTTTGAGAAAACTATGTATACACATTACATTTCTGGTTCAGTGGCAGATGTTCCCTCAGTCTCTTTGATATCTTCAGTTTTATCGCTGCTTTGCTCGGAAAAACCGTCAGATTCAGACTTTTTGGCCTTTTTTGCTTGTGGAACACTTAAATCGGGCGACAGTGGCGGTAGAGTAACTGCCGGTTTTATACCACGAACTGGAGTAGAAGCAACTGGCGCAACGATAGATGATGATCGAGGAATATTGAAAGTGCCACCTAGACTGCTGGTTGAGTGAGATGCCTGATGCTCGGAACTATTATCGGAAAGCGTTATAGTAACGATACTGTCACTTTTGCTGATATTTCGGCGGTCGTTACCGCCATCGTCAGAGTCGGATGAGCTATAATGAAAATGCTCAATAGACTATTGGGAAATAAGAAGCTGGCAAACCATATTGCATAAAAAGAATATAACAAATATAGAAAAAGATTTACGCCTTTTATAACATTAAATAGAAAACAGTATCAGTGGTTTCAGGGAGCTAATATCGTTGAGTTTGGGTTTCTTATTCCTAATCGTTATGTTCTCCACTATTCTCAGTAAAGTATCCTGGCTTGGTTTAGCTTCACTGATTTGAGCGACTATGGAGAAATCGTTGATAGATGGTTGAACGTTGCATCTAAGCGCGTGTCTATATACTGCTGAATTTTGTATCTGATCATTGCTGAAGTTTCTGCCAGTGCGTGCAGATACGCCCGAATGCTCTGAGACTCTAGTTGCTAAATGTCGACAAGAGCTGCCGATGTAGTCTGCTTCACAAGCAGAACAAGTATACTGATAGACAACCAAAGATCTGAGTGCATCCGGAATTCTGTCTTTGAAACTAAAGCAATGCCTTAATCTTTTGCCGGCTTGAAACACTACGCGAAGGTTACAATTATGAAATTTGGCACTAACAATTGTTCTGATTTGTTTGCTCAGTTGGTTAGAGTATCTACCAAGGTACGGTAACTTTAGCGTGAAGAACTGTTGTTCTAATTCGCAGCTTTGATTATTAGTTGTATCATCGGATGCTATCACGTTGCTAGGGTTGCTTATTGCACTGTTTTGAGATACCCATTTGTTGATATAACTAGCTGTGGTTTTATCCACAATTTTTGGTGGAAACCCGTTGTTGCAGAGAGTTCTATGTAGAAATCGTATTTCCTGGTGTATAACGCTAAAGTTGGATCCAATCATAAACGCTCGGTGTAATAGACATTGTATGAGGCCAATTTTGTACTTTGGTAGCACAAACGAGTCAAACTTCAGAGTTAGGCCAGTGTAACTAGGTTTCCTATAGTTGGATGTAATAAAACTATTATTAGATTTGCTGACTTTGACATCGAGAAACGGTATGCTATTATCTGCTTCAGATTCCATTGTAAATTTGATTGTTGGATGTTGTGTGTTCAGAAATTGTAGAAACAATTCTGATTGTGTTTCAGTATCGAACACCACGAACGTATCATCCACGTATCTACGGTAGTATTTTGGCTTAAAGTTAGCTGGACATTTCTGAAGCCATGTTTTTTCCGAGCAACACATAAAGATGTTGGCTAAGGTCGGGCCTAGAGGAGAGCCCATAGCTACTCCGTCAATTTGTTCATAGACTGTACCTTCAAAGAGAAACTGTAAATTAAGTACGCATAATCGTACAGCTTCTATTAGTTTGCTCGTGGGAATCGGAGATATGATTTCTCTGTTATCTGCAGCTATTTTTATGAACTGTAGTGTTTCAGTTAGTGGCACGTTGGTGAAAAGAGCAGTTACATCGTAACTAGCTAGAAAAGCGCTATCGAAATGAGTGCTGGAAATTTCGTGAGCGAAATCGAACGAACTTTTGACTGTGTAGCAGTTGTGTGTGATTGGCTCTAGAATTGGTACAAGAAACTGTGCTAGGTCGTGTACTGCCGACTTGATGCATGATAGAATTGGTCTGAGCGGTGTGCCGGGTTTGTGCACTTTTGGACTACCATATAGAATCGGAGGTCTTGACCCTATTGGAGCTAGCGTTTGGTATTGCCATTGACTGATGTATTTGCCTTTTTTTAAGGATTGAAGAAACTTCGTTACTTGGCATTCAAGTCTAATTGTTGCTAGATACGGATTTTGTACTTTAGCAACTCTAAAATGCTTTGTGTCATTTAGGATCGTATTCATTTTTGTGATGTAATCAGTCCGGTCCAATATCACTACTCCTCTGCCTTTATCTGGGGCTGTGACCACTATGTTACGATTCTTAGACAGATCTTTTAGCGCCTGCATTTGTGGCCGTGAGAAGTTACTGATTGGTTGATTACGTGCAAAGTTGTTAATTGCCGTGTCTACTGTGCTACGGAGCTCGTTTTTTAGAGCAAAGTCCAGACTAGGCAGTTGTAATTTCTGACACAAATTCAGCAGCAATAGTTCCAGTCTAGCATATACTAAGGTCTTGTTTGTTGTATGGTACGTGGGTACGAAGTCTAAACCCTTACTTAGCGCTAGCCGATCTGTAGTTGACAGTTCAATACTTGACAAATTAAACACACAATCGACTTGTCTGGAAAATTTATCATCGGTCGCTAACCTATGTTTGAGACGATGAAGTTTTTTGGTGTGTTTTTCGTTGAATTGGTCCTGAAGCTTAGTCGAAAGCCAGCGAATATAGGTAGAGACAATGTACCAATCCAGGTAGTTAATTGCGCTCTTCAGTATCGAGCCAGTTTCAGTTAAATGTTTAGCCAAATAACTACTACATTTCTTGTGCTTAACGATTTCGTTCTGTAATAATTTCTGAACGAAATCTGGCCAGTTAACGACATTGCGGATTATGGCACGATTTTTTGTCTTAATGAAGTTTGGTGTACATTTTTCATCGATGCAATTTTGTAAAAATTGGCAATGACAACCCCGTTTAGCAAGATTAATTGATGCTTTTTTATTGGCTTTGTATAAAGCGACTACATGACTGCCGTATTTTGATCTCAGTCCCTTGATTATGCCCACCGGGAATTGTACGGAAATTAGCTGATTTATGGCTCTAATTGCAACATCATGCACTTTTGCCGCCATCACTCCGAAATGTCAATAACTGTCCATTTTATACGTTCCAAAATCGTTCACAAAGTTTTAATGAAAACGTATTAGCACTGCAAGTAGTAAAGTATTACAACGTATTAAAACGTATTAAAACGAAAAAACCCAACAATAATGCGGTTATGAACCAACCATGTAGTAGACCGACAAAATTTCGAGCATAAAGCAATAAACTATGCAAGCACTGCTCACCTATGCATATTTCGGCACTGCCCAGATGTATAAAATCGCTGGTAAAATTATCGAAAAGCACTTAATAGAGAATAATCAGAAAAACCGAGCCTGGGAAAAAAACACTAAAACCGATGAAATGTATGTAGTATGCAAAGTATAGCGGGCCAAGATACGTGCACCTAGGGTTTTAGCGACCGATGTGCAATTTTTGAGAAAACTATGTATACACATTACATTTCTGGTTCAGTGGCAGATGTTCCCTCAGTCTCTTTGATATCTTCAGTTTTATCGCTGCTTTGCTCGGAAAAACCGTCAGATTCAGACTTTTTGGCCTTTTTTGCTTGTGGAACACTTAAATCGGGCGACAGAGGCGGTAGAGTAACTGCCGGTTTTATACCACGAACTGGAGTAGAAGCAACTGGCGCAACGATAGATGATGATCGAGGAATATTGAAAGTGCCACCTAGACTGCTGGTTGAGTGAGATGCCTGATGCTCGGAACTATTATCGGAAAGCGTTATAGTAACGATACTGTCACTTTTGCTGATATTTCGGCGGTCGTTACCGCCATCGTCAGAGTCGGATGAGCTATAATGAAAATGCTCAATAGACTATTGGGAAATAAGAAGCTGGCAAAACATATTGCATAAAAAGAATATAACAAATATAGAAAAAGATTTACGCCTTTTATAACATTAAATAGAAAACAGTATCAGTGGTTTCAGGGAGCTAATATCGTTGAGTTTGGGTTTCTTATTCCTAATCGTTATGTTCTCCACTATTCTCAGTAAAGTATCCTGGCTTGGTTTAGCTTCACTGATTTGAGCGACTATGGAGAAATCGTTGATAGATGGTTGAACGTTGCATCTAAGCGCGTGTCTATATACTGCTGAATTTTGTATCTGATCATTGCTGAAGTTTCTGCCAGTGCGTGCAGATACGCCCGAATGCTCTGAGACTCTAGTTGCTAAATGTCGACAAGAGCTGCCGATGTAGTCTGCTTCACAAGCAGAACAAGTATACTGATAGACAACCAAAGATCTGAGTGCATCCGGAATTCTGTCTTTGAAACTAAAGCAATGCCTTAATCTTTTGCCGGCTTGAAACACTACGCGAAGGTTACAATTATGAAATTTGGCACTAACGATTGTTCTGATTTGTTTGCTCAGTTGGTTAGAGTATCTACCAAGGTACGGTAACTTTAGCGTGAAGAACTGTTGTTCTAATTCGCAGCTTTGATTATTAGTTGTATCATCAGATGCTATCACGTTGCTAGGGTTGCTTATTGCACTGTTTTGAGATACCCATTTGTTGATATAACTAGCTGTGGTTTTATCCACAATTTTGGGTGGAAACCCGTTGTTGCAGAGAGTTCTATGTAGAAATCGTATTTCCTGGTGTATAACGCTAAAGTTGGATCCAATCATAAACGCCCGGTGTAATAGACATTGTATGAGGCCAATTTTGTACTTTGGTAGCACAAACGAGTCAAACTTCAGGGTTAGGCCAGTGTAACTAGGTTTCCTATAGTTGGATGTAATAAAACTATTATTAGATTTGCTGACTTTGACATCGAGAAACGGTATGCTATTATCTGCTTCAGATTCCATTGTAAATTTGATTGTTGGATGTTGTGTGTTCAGAAATTGTAGAAACTGTTCTGATTGTGTTTCAGTATCAAACACCACGAACGTATCATCCACGTATCTACGGTAGTATTTTGGCTTAAAGTTAGTTGGACATTTCTGAAGCCATGTTTTTTCCGAGCAACACATAAAGATGTTGGCTAAGGTCGGGCCTAGAGGAGAGCCCATGGCTACTCCGTCAATTTGTTCATAGACTGTACCTTCAAAGAGAAACTGTAAATTAAGTACGCATAATCGTACAGCTTCTATTAGTTTGCTCGTGGGGATCGGAGATATGATTTCTCTGTTGTCTGCAGCTATTTTTATGAACTGTAGTGTTTCAGTTAGTGGCACGTTGGTGAAAAGAGCAGTTACATCGTAACTAGCTAGAAAAGCGCTATCGAAATGAGTGCTGGAAATTTCGTGAGCGAAATCGAACGAACTTTTGACTGTGTAGCAGTTGTGTGTGATTGGCTCTAGAATTGGTACAAGAAACTGTGCTAGGTCGTGTACTGCCGACTTGATGCATGATAGAATTGGTCTGAGCGGTGTGCCGGGTTTGTGCACTTTTGGACTACCATATAGAATCGGAGGTCTTGACCCTATTGGAGCTAGCGTTTGGTATTGCCATTGACTGATGTATTTGCCTTTTTTTAAGGAAAGAAGAAACTTCGTTACTTGGCATTCAAGTCTAATTGTTGCTAGATACGGATTTTGTACTTTAGCAACTCTAAAATGCTTTGTGTCATTTAGGATCGTATTCATTTTTGTGATGTAATCAGTCCGGTCCAATATCACTACTCCTCTGCCTTTATCTGGGGCTGTGACCACTATGTTACGATTCTTAGACAGATCTTTTAGCGCCTGCATTTGTGGCCGTGAGAAGTTACTGATTGGTTGATTACGTGCAAAGTTGTTAATTGCCGTGTCTACGGTGCTACGGAGCTCGTTTTTTAGAGCAAAGTCCAGACTAGGCAGTTGTAATTTCTGACACAAATTCAGCAGCAATAGTTCCAGTCTAGCATATACTAAGGTCTTGTTTGTTGTATGGTACGTGGGTACGAAGTCTAAACCCTTACTTAGCGCTAGCCGATCTGTAGTTGACAGTTCAATACTTGACAAATTAAACACACAATCGACTTGTCTGGAAAATTTATCATCGGTCGCTAACCTATGTTTGAGACGATGAAGTTTTTTGGTGTGTTTTTCGTTGAATTGGTCCTGAAGCTTAGTCGAAAGCCAGCGAATATAGGTAGAGACAATGTACCAATCCAGGTAGTTAATTGCGCTCTTCAGTATCGAGCCAGTTTCAGTTAAATGTTTAGCCAAATAACTACTACATTTCTTGTGCTTAACGATTTCGTTCTGTAATAATTTCTGAACGAAATCTGGCCAGTTAACGACATTGCGGATTATGGCACGATTTTTTGTCTTAATGAAGTTTGGTGTACATTTTTCGTCGATGCAATTTTGTAAAAATTGGCAATGACAACCCCGTTTAGCAAGATTAATTGATGCTTTTTTATTGGCTTTGTATAAAGCGACTACATGACTGCCGTATTTTGATCTCAGTCCCTTGATTATGCCCACCGGGAATTGTACGGAAATTAGCTGATTTATGGCTCTAATTGCAACATCATGCACTTTTGCCGCCATCACTCCGAAATGTCAATAACTGTCCATTTTATACGTTCCAAAATCGTTCACAAAGTTTTAATGAAAACGTATTAGCACTGCAAGTAGTAAAGTATTACAACGTATTAAAACGTATTAAAACGAAAAAACCCAACAATAATGCGGTTATGAACCAACCATGTAGTAGACCGACAAAATTTCGAGCATAAAGCAATAAACTATGCAAGCACTGCTCACCTATGCATATTTCGGCACTGCCCAGATGTATAAAATCGCTGGTAAAATTATCGAAAAGCACTTAATAGAGAATAATCAGAAAAACCGAGCCTGGGAAAAAAACACTAAAACCGATGAAATGTATGTAGTATGCAAAGTATAGCGGGCCAAGATACGTGCACCTAGGGTTTTAGCGACCGATGTGCAATTTTTGAGAAAACTATGTATACACATTACATTTCTGGTTCAGTGGCAGATGTTCCCTCAGTATCTTTGATATTTTCAGTTTTATCGCTGCTTTGCTCGGAAAAACCGTCAGATTCAGACTTTTTGGCCTTTTTTGCTTGTGGAACACTTAAATCGGGCGACAGAGGCGGTAGAGTAACTGCCGGTTTTATACCACGAACTGGAGTAGAAGCAACTGGCGCAACGATAGATGATGATTAGATGATAATTATATATATATATAATATATATATATAAAGTATTATAAGTATATAAACTATAAAGAGAAGTATGTAAATAAATATTTTTATCATGTGTACAAATATGGACTTGCTATAAGGTAGGGCCTGCCCAACTAAATGAACCCTCATAAGTGATGCCTGGACCGAACTTGGGAATCAAAGTATTTCGATATCTAGAAATGATGGAAATCGGGTCAAAAGGTCTCTTGACATGCACCACGTTGCACATTAGGTTTCAAGCAAGTCTATATTTTTCCCTTATGTATTTATGTAGATGTATGGTCAGGTTGCGACCGACCACGTTATAATCATTACCCTGGAATTGGAATCGGAAAGTAAAGTCGGTCTGTTAGTATATCGGTGGATGTTAATGCTTACTTTTAGTTCCGGAGCAAGCCAAAACGTTTACAAGTGAAGATATGCGGTTCGGTCATATTTTCTACGTTCACGATGGCACACCGACTTGGACCGACGAATTTGAAATAATCGCTCGACTTCCTGAAGAAAATGTACAAAGCTCACCGTCTCGCGTTGCAGTGACAATTGAGCATATGAATATACAAGGTTGGTCTGTTGGTCGGGTTGTTTGAACAAATGCTTTAGTATCTTAGAATTTGTGGAGGTTTTGCTTATGAAAGCTGCATGGGAAACAAATTATTGACATTTGAGACATTTAAAAAAAATGTTTTATTTCAATTAAATTAAATTAAAAATTAAAATAAATTATTGTTGTAAAAGTTCTGTTTGCGGCACAGAAAATCTGTGCGACAGCTTAATATTTTCTATGTCTTAATAATTCGCTTCAAAACTGGGAATAGATATTTAATCCATATTATTTTATCTATTTGTGGCGTATTGAAATAAAAAATTGGCCACCCTGACAACGAGGGAATCCCATTTTTAGGTATCAAACCCTGACAACGAGGGAATCCCATTTTTAGATATGAAATGATTAGAGTCGAAACATTGAAAAAAGATCACTGAACTGATGGTAGGACCCTTGCATACACTTTCACCAAGTAATAGATGGCCCACTTTAAAAGTGAAGGAGACAGATAAAATTTGTGCTACAAACAATATAATTACTGGGTCTTAATTGCAACTGCAATATTATTTAGTCCGTGCAATTTATTAGGAGCCGGAAATTTTCAAATTACTGAGTGATTTCTGTGTATTTCGACCAGTTGTACCCAAAATGTTGTTGGGTGCATTGAATCTAGGAGCACCCTGAAATCATAAATTTTGTTTGCTTTTTGTAGGACCCACAAAATTTAAGGAAAATTTTTTTATCTTTACCTTTTAATTTTAAAGTTGATGATCTAGAATATCTGGAAACAATAATTTGTACCATAGGCACACCACCAAACAGTGTCTTGTATCATGTAACTGGATTTGTGTGTGTCCTAGTAGTTGAACATAAATAATATTTGAAAATATAACATATTTTCAAATTGTTTTTATTGAAAACTATAAACTTGGGATAAATTAGATTTGTTCATTCTACATGCATACATGGAACAGCTTATACGTGTTAAAAAACGGGTTTTATTATATTATTGTTATATTAGTACGCAGAACCTAATACCCATTGGAGTTGCGATGTTAGACCGTAGTTTTAAGCAACTTTGAAACCTTCGGCGCGAGGTGAATCAACTTGGTTTATATTTATACTAACTCTATATGAATCACATCTTCTACTATCAAAATAATACTCTTCTGTTAGTGGAATTACATCCACGGATCTTATAAAAAATGGAATTACGCTACTTGGGATGTCGTGTGGTCGTCAAGTACAAAAAAATTGAACCTAAAAGCTACATTTTAGAATACTAAATTTTATAGAACCTGAGATTGTACGAAATAAAGCGTTAGAAACTTGGCAGCGTCGATTAACGCCGATCACTGCTGGAAACTTAGAAGTCGCTGACATCGATACTCCTACTGACGAGTTAATGTTCCTGATAACAACAGGTAACTTTACTGAGAATTTTTAATTTTTTGGCGAAGTGCGCTCATAGTGAATGCGTTTACACAGTAAAATGCTATTACAGTGAAATGTTGTTTTGGCTTATAAACAAAATATTAAAACCAAAACAAACGTGAGTATTATAACAAAATATCTTTTTTGGGGTTTGTTTGATTAATATGAGCCGATTTAACTATAGGCAGCCTCTGTGCTATGTTTGAAGCCAGGTAAAAGAGGAGTTAAACAAAGTTTTATGCTAAATATCAGACAAATATATAATTCGTCATTATATAGGCCAACAACTACAGAAGAAGCGATAACTACGTCAGTTATTATGTTTGTATATATACCGCAAATGTATGTGCATTAATATACGTAACTTTAATGGTTAACTAAACATATGGAGGATATATAAAACAGATAAAGAGACATACTCCGCTTGTTCTAAAATTTGGTTATTTTGGAAAGAGAAATACATACATTTGTTGAAATATCAATTTCTTTCGTTAAAATGACTTTTCATTCATTTTTTGAAACAGCAATTTTTGTAGTTAAAATGACTTTTGATTTATTTCTTGAATTATCAATTTCTTTCGTTAAAATAACTTTTCATTCATTTCTAGAAATATCAATTTCTTTGGTTAAAATAACTTTTCGTTCATTTCTAGAAATATCAATTTCTTTCGTTAGAATAACTTTTCGTTCATTTCTTGAAATATCAATTTCTTTTCATAAAATAACTTTTCATTCATTTCTTGAAATATCAATTTCTTTCGTTATAAATAACTTTTCGTTCATTTCTTGAAATATCAATTTCTTTCGATAAAATAACTTTTCATTGATTTCTTGAAATATCAATTTCGTAATAAATAATTAATTAATTTGCAGATTAAATAATTTGTGATGTGATAAAAAGAGCTATTATAAGCTTACATCTTTATATATTGAAACTTTTGCAGCACATTCTTTAAAACTGCTTAGCTTTTCCATGCTCGATGATAAAGATTAACATAAGCACACATTACAAAGTGTGGTACGTCGACCGATATCATACTGCCCGGGTTCGATTCTTGTCGCCGATTTGAGTTGGTCAGCTATTGTACAAATAAACGTTGGGGCATGAAAGACTTGACTCAAAACTGTTCATGAATCAAAATCCCATGGATTTACAATTCTATTTCAAATGGAATTTTTGAGCTAAAGAGAAGAGAAAACAGTTGGCTAGGTCTGGAAATTTGTTCTATACATTTGTAAGATCTCAGATAAAATGTATACATTTACAACATCGCAGATAATATAATGTTTAAAGGCATTTGTTTTAAAGGCAGGAATTTTAGTAATACGGCTGTGCACTCGAGCAATATAGTATGTTCTTGTTTGCAAAGATTAGTTAACATATTTAGTTCTGAAATTAGGCATTTGAAAATTGTTGTTATGAGTAATTTTTGTTTCAGTTTCATTGAAAATCGTAGAGTTGATTGAGGCTATTGCAATTTTTCACTTGTGACATTTATGAAGTAACTGAATCATACTTATTATTCAATTAAGGAAGCTCCGGATATGTCGCTTATAAATCGTACACAACACAGCCGATTAATAAATTTTTGGAGTATTTTGTAGACTCAATCATACATACTATTCAATTAAGGAAGCACCGGATACGTATGCCGATTATAAATCGTACACAACACAGCCGATTAATAAATTTTTGGAGTATTGTGTAGGCTCAATCATACCTATTATTCAATTAAGGAAGCTCCGGATATGTCGCTTATAAATCGTACACAACACAGCCGATTAATAAATTTTTGGAGTATTGTGTAGACTCAATCATACATATTATTCATTAAGGAAGCTCCGGATATGTCGCTTATAAATCGGACACAACACAGCCGATTAATAAATTTTTGGAGTATTGTGTAGACTCAATCATACATATTATTCATTAAGGAAGCTCCGGATATGTCGCTTATAAATCGGACACAAAACAGACGATTAAAAAAATTTTTGAGTATTGTGTAGACTCAATCATACATATTATTCATTAAGGAAGCTCCGGATATGTCGCTTATAAATCGGACACAACACAGCCGATTAATAAATTTTTGGAGTATTGTGTAGACTCAATCATACATATTATTCATTAAGGAAGCTCCGGATATGTCGCTTATAAATCGGACACAACACAGCCGATTAATAAATTTTTGGAGTATTGTGTAGACTCAATCATACATATTATTCATTAAGGAAGCTCCGGATATGTCGCTTATAAATCGGACACAACACAGCCGATTAATAAATTTACGCAAGAAGACATCAATCGTGGCCGTGTTGTATTTGTGCTTAATGTTATCGAGGGTATGTAACTGTAAATATATGTTGTATTTTACTTACGACTTTTATATATTATTTACAGTTGATAAGTGAGTACAGACTATAGCTCAGTTATCTTATGCCCGAGTCCACTGTTATCCAGTGGTTTTATGTCATGTTTTAAAACTAATGTTCGCTCGTAAATCATCACATTCATTTCACACCTCTATAAGGACACATGATTTGCGATATAGAAAACCTATGCGAAGGTCGGATTCACTGTTTTACATGAATTTATTAATTTATTAATCGCATTTACTTGAAAGGCCTTTCATAATCTCACTTGTTGTTCGCCAACATTTTGCAGAATTAAATCGCTGAGCTCGGAAGTGTGGAGAACAAACATGAAATTTTGTCAAAAATAAAATAGCAAAAATGAATCACCGCATACAGATCGTGCACGATTCATCATGTCGTTAAATTATTGCTCATAAATATGCAAAATCGGAAAAAGTGCGCTCCAGCCACTTGCGTTCGCACATGAGGAGCTCCTATTTGTGTTTCTCAAACTGTGTATATCGGTGGTGAAATTAATTGCGAATGCGATTTTCGACAAAATTCAAATTTGTTCTTTGAACAAAGAATAATGCTAGTGTACGTACCTGAATTGGAGTCACGTATTATATTGATATGGGATTAGCTTGTTAGTTTTTGATCTTTTTGAGGCCACCTCACTTGTAATTTCATACTGTCGTGCTATGATCGGAAAATATACTAAAACAGTTAATTGTGTATCACTATCCACAGAGCAAACTGTGAAGCGTATTATGTTAAGAATCACATTGTCACAAAAATTATGTTACCATTTACAGTTTATATAACACAAACTTGGCATAAAATCTGGATTTTGTTTAATTCATCTGACGTAAAATATATATACATTGGCGACAATGTTTGGAGAAGCATGTTTCATCATATTTTAAAATATGTATTTAGTACACCGAATGACAATGACACAGACACAAAAAGTGTAGCAGCATTTAGCCAAATTTTAAGTGGAAATAACATTTAATTGTAGCAGTTTCCGTATTAAATGTGCAACAACTGTTTTTGTCAGGGTTTTCCTCTGCCAAAACCAGTTGTTTCGTAAAAACACGAAGGATTTGACAGAATTAAGAAGCAAAACACCACTATAATAAATCGAACTTTACAGATGTATATAATTATTTTAAACCTTTGCGTCACATGGTTCGATACCGCAGGAATAGATATTATTTTGTATAAATCGTGAACACTTTTAATATATAATTTAAGGCGACCAAGTAACACAATTAACGAAAGTTCAAAATCGAAATTTTACTGTCTTCAGCACATCGCATATAAAGCTATTTATTAATGACTGGCTAATACAGTTTTGAACAATGTTGTCTGATTTTCCCACTTAAGTTATATACTATTCTATATGGAGTCGAGTTTTAACGTGCATTCAGTAATTTATGTACCAACGTTTATTCGGTATATGTGTTACGAATTTTATCCGAGGTCGATAACATTGGTTTGATCTTATGTGTAACGTCATCTGATCAAATATATCACTGGGAATACCATGTGCTTTTACAACCAAATTGTCCAGTAGATAGTGTAACGCTAAGTTGTGTAAGCATAATAAGTTTTGTAGTAACACAGGTAACAGTTGTACCATGACATGTCATGTATTCAATAATTTGTGTGCAGTGTTTAAACGTGATGAAATGAGTGAAAATAGCACTTGTTTGAACGAATAATCTATAAAATATGCATACAAATCTTTGATTCATGCTGTTTTAGACATATCACGAGCTGGTTTCTCGTTTGTCGTATTCGATGGTAAACATCATTTACAGTCTCAATATTTCAATGTAATGTCGAACAAATTAAAGTAAGTTCAAATTTGTAGTATAAGAAGCGTTGTAACACAGCTTATATAGTTAAAGCCGTGCATCAAACTGACTTAACACACGTTTAGCTAAATTAGCTGTATTACAAGTCAGTTGTAGCACAGCCGGGCGTGTGTCAAGTGATTTGTACGCACGGTTGTGTTGTTTAACTCGTTCAAACTCGTGCTGACGCACTCGTCTGAACTCGTCACAACCGTGCGTACAAATCACTTAACGAACGATAGCTGTGCTACAACTATTACTTAGCTCCGGGTAGACTAATCCCGGCAGGACTGACGTTTTATAGCATTACATGCATTGATACCACTAGCACATTTGCACTGTTCAGTAAAGCGAGTTTTCTCCTATAAGTAAAATCAAGGATAGAGAAATACAAACTTTTGATAAATATAAAGAAGGTCGAATAAACTATATATATCAACAATGTCAGATATATCAAGAGTCACTTGCATGCGGAAACAATTGTTTGTTGAACGTGACCTTGGATAAAAATTTAAATTTAAGTCTACATATGAGAATGCCTGAACTGACCTGATTCGGATCAAACATAACTGCATATATGCTACTTGGTGGAATGGAATGCCTACTTAATCTGTCAAATTTCCAACTTTCGTTTGAAAAGAATAACAACTGAATTTCAGAACAAAGTCAATTATTGTTTTTATATACTGCAAATAATGGTTTAGCGGCGCATGTGACCGTAGACTGCGCAGCATTGGTATTGAAATACGCCTAAAACCGTTTCTACGAGGCAGTAGCTACATCGGGTTTTAATTCTCAAAAGAACATTATCTTCGTAAAAGAAGTTGATCACTTTAGGCATATAGCACGATTAGAATTACGTACAAGAGCTCACTTCTTGGTTGGTTATGCTCTAAATAGATATCTTATAACGGGTGTAAACAGTGTCTATGCAGGCTTTACTTAAGCGGTGTATTGAAGGAATAAGCTTATACTGTGTGCAAACTTGCAACAATGATTGTGCTGTTCACTGAGTGTTTTAAGTAATGGTTTGTAATGTTCAATGGATGTAATCTTTCCAAATTCATGTTTAGCCGAACTGATTGGGGTGGAACTGGGCTAAGATATTGAAAATACAACGGGTCCGATTGCTATTTGCTAGTGTGGGATGGTTTCTGGGCATAAGCAAATGGGTTTGTAATGCCATGCTATAATGACCATTATAAAACAACTTAAGCTGATAGTGCACAGATCAGGTAAGCGCTGGTTTGAATTTTTTAACCCCCTCGAACTTTTGCGAAATCGATGTGGCTCCTGCCCAAATTTAAATATTGGATCACGCAATGCCTAATTAGACTATAATGACTATTATAATACAACTTAAGCTGATAGTGCACAGATGAGGTAAGCACGGATTTGAATTTTTCAACCCCCGAACTTTTGCGAAATCGATGAGGCTCCTGCCCAAATTTAAAACTTAGATCACGCAATGCTTAATTAGACTATAATGACCATTATAATACAACTTAAGCTGATAGTGCACTGATGAGGTAAGCACGGGTTAGAATTTTTCAACCCCCGAACTTTTGCGAAATCGATGAGGCTCCTGCCCAAATTTAAAAATTAGATCACGCAATGCTTAATCAGATTATAATTGACTGCACGGGTGGGACAGAGTCGCGCGGCGGCCAAAATTTATTCCGCCCTAATGCACAGTATCACACAAGAAAAAACAACCAGAACTCTTAAATTGTTCACAATATACCGGCAATATATTTCCTCTATCATTACAGTTTCATAAGTTATCCAGAGCATTGCAGCTATGTAATTTACAACATAATTATATATCACTGTGTATCAGAGAAACGCCTCTATATCTCAGAATAACTAATCCTGTGTGATGGTGGTGAATAAGTAATATTTTTCGTGTTTCCGTGGTGCTTTCAATTATTGCGAAAATATATTTTATGTCACTTTGTTCCGGAGTTAATTTGTTCCGGAGTTAAGCTACCCGTATTCTAAAACTTGATGGTCGTAATCCTAATAATCGCTAAGCTGTTCAATCTGTTGAACGAAGCTGCTTCGTAGCAGCGCTTTACATTGTAGCATGCAACTACGCGTAGTGTACATGTTGCAACTATATACAAAAGAGGTAACCAGAGTTTTTCATTACTAAGCTCGATGTGACCCTCCCCCTGCGTCCGGGTATCTCAAACAGCTCGACCGTTCGTAAACGCCAGAGGGGCACACGCTAGGCCTTGCTGCGGAAGCACACAATAACATAGGTATAGACAGAGTTATCCGAGTATCTCAAAGCAGCTCGACCGCTCGTAAACGCCACAGGGGCACACGCTAGGCCTTGCTGCGGAAGCACACAATAACATAGGTATAGACAGAGTTATCCGAGTATCTCAAAGCAGCTCGACCGCTCGTAAACGCCACAGGGGTACACGCTAGGCCTTGCTGCGGAAGCACACAATAACATAGGTATAGACAGAGTTATCCGAGTATCTCAAAGCAGCTCGACCGCTCGTAAACGCCACAGGGGCACACGCTAGGCCTTGCTGCGGAAGCACACAATAACATAGGTAAACACAGAGTTGTCCGAGTATCTCAAAGCAGCTCGACCGCTCGTAAACGCCACAGGGGTACACGCTAGGCCTTGCTGCGGAAGCACACAATAACATAGGTATAGATAGAGTTATCCGAGTATCTCAAAGCAGCTCGACCGCTCGTAAACGCCGCAGGGGCACATGCTAGGCCTTGCTGCGGAAGCACACAATAACATAGGTATAGACAGAGTTATGCAAGTATCTCAAAGCAGCTCGACCGCTTGTAAACGCCGCAGTGGCACATGCTAGGCCTTCTGCGGATGCACACAATAACATAGGTAAACAGAGAGTTGTCCGAGTATCTCAAAGCAGCTCGACCGCTCGTAAACGCCTCAGTGGCACATGCTAGGCCTTCTGCGGATGCACACAATAACATAGGTAAACACAGAGTTGTCCGAGTATCTCAAAGCAGCTCGACCGCTCGTAAACGCCACAGGGGCACACGCTAGGCCTTGCTGCGGAAGCACACAATAACATAGGTATAGACAGAGTTATCCGAGTATCTCAAAGCAGCTCGACCGCTCGTAAACGCCACAGGGGCACACGCTAGGCCTTGCTGCGGAAGCACACAATAACATAGGTATAGACAGAGTTATCCGAGTATCTCAAAGCAGCTCGACCGCTCGTAAACGCCACAGGGGCACACGCTAGGCCTTGCTGCGGAAGCACACAATAACATAGGTAAACACAGAGTTGTCCGAGTATCTCAAAGCAGCTCGACCGCTCGTAAACGCCACAGGGGTACACGCTAGGCCTTGCTGCGGAAGCACACAATAACATAGGTATAGATAGAGTTATCCGAGTATCTCAAAGCAGCTCGACCGCTCGTAAACGCCGCTGGGGCACATGCTAGGCCTTGCTGCGGAAGCACACAATAACATAGGTATAGACAGAGTTATGCAAGTATCTCAAAGCAGCTCGACCGCTTGTAAACGCCGCAGTGGCACATGCTAGGCCTTCTGCGGATGCACACAATAACATAGGTAAACACAGAGTTGTCCGAGTATCTCAAAGCAGCTCGACCGCTCCTAAACGCCACAGGGGTACACGCTAGGCCTTGCTGCGGAAGCACACAATAACATAGGTATAGATAGAGTTATCCGAGTATCTCAAAGCAGCTCGACCGCTCGTAAACGCCGCAGGGGCAAATGCTAGGCCTTGCTGCGGAAGCACACAATAACATAGGTATAGACAGAGTTACTTGCTCCTCTATTAAATGTGGTATAAAATAATATTTATTGAAATTGCAACATTCTGTTTAATTTGTTACTAATATTAGCCAAAGAATCAACGAAATTATTACATTTACTTTCGTTTCCAGAGTCAATCTGAGCGCCAGCAAAGATTGACTACGTTGCAACTTTGTTCCATGTTGGCGGTCATGTCGACTGTGCTCTTGTAGCCTTTATCTGTCCTACTTGTGTGGAATCAATTTTTTGGATTAGCATGTTCTACATAGCTTATCACTGGCACAGTGGCGGGGGAGCGAGTGGGCAGGGGGCCTCTTTAGATTTCTCAAGGGCGAAAGCCGCTTCACCTTTCCCATGAATTTTCCATACGTTTTCGATGAAACGCCTAATGTTAGCTGAGTTTGCGACCGAAACTAACTCACTGCGATGCTTACCAAACGCAAAATTCCGCACCCATTGTCGAACTTGGTTTGCTCGGTAAATGTAGGGTAAAATAACCGTTTTTAATTGAAAAATTGATAGTGCTCGTAGCATAACTGCAAATTGACTTTTTATTTTTAAAAGGTATTTTAGACTATTGAATCATGTGCTGGTAAATCACTGCTTGCCCGTTAACGCAAAATCGGCTCCCACGCCTGTGCCCTGGCAACACTAAATAGTTATGTTCTGAAATAAAATGGTGTATTTTGAGTTTTTACATAGTACACTTATTTGTATCGTCAACTGTAAAGTACCCTAGACACATTGTATAATTCGTTGTGATGCAGTGCTGTGGAATAACGACACGGTAAGATTTGACCGAATTGATACTGACGGCTCGATTATCGTCTAAAGTTAAAAATTTTAACGGGTTAATATTTAATATACTGGCAACTTGCAAGAGAGCGGAAACATAATGAGTATGGCTACTCTGTCTGAACTTAGCGACGATTTCTCATCTATTAATTCAAGACCCTGGGCCCATTTAACGTTGCACAAAAACAGTTATGCACCGGTTATAACTTCAATACCAATGCTACGATAATGTTAGTCACATAACAAAAACGATGGACTCTTTTCTTGCTCTTTCAATGACCAAAAAGAGGAAAACTTTTTGGAATTTATAAATCACAAATTTTAAGGAAAATATACAAGCTGAACCGCTTTTTACATTGTATTTATTTTTCAGCAAAATTTGTCAAATTTACCTCCGGCTTCGTCTCAGGAATAATAACTAATCAATTGTTACTCAATTAAAACAATGAAACCAACGCGTTTAATAGGGTTAAATAATACTATAATCTATCGTTCGTCCAACAAGCAAAAAACTTGCTTTGTAAGAATTTTGAAGAGCTTTACTTTTCATGGGGAATTTTTTAATTTTATTTGAATTAAAAAATAGCAAAAATTGGTAAAAATAGGGTGAAATTTGGCATAAATGGAAGTAATTTCGACAAAACTACGTTTTCAGTGGGGGTCATAAACTTTTTTAGTACCCTCTTGCAGACTCCACCCTCAGAGGGCCTCCACCTCCCTGCGACCCTGAGATGACTTCGCCCCGTCGCCGACATCTCCCATCCCGGAAACCTCGGATCGCCAGCATGTATGGTACAAGTCATTATATCTTGCGGCGAACTAGTCGGAAAGGACGAAATATTTACGCCGACGTCTGTTTCGAAACTCAAGCCTGATCGGATGAGCTTGTTTTCGTGTTTTTATTCAGCACAAGCCCAACTTTAACACATTATATGCTCGCCCTAAAACAATGGAAAACTCTTAGTGGCAATTGGTATAATCAAGAGTGCATTAGGGAAGAGTATGACAGTTCTGTGCACTCACACATAAACCCGTGTTTGATGACACGGGCGTTTTCGACATGACCCCCACCCAATTTCTGGGGGGGTCGAGATGGTCGAGATTTTTTTCGGGGGGCCTGGACCGAGCCCCCAGAAACTGGGGGTGTCAGGCCGAAAACGCACGCGCCATTAAACGCGGGCTAATACGTAAGTGCAGGGAAGTGTCATACTCTTCCCTAATGCACTCTTGGTATCACCCACTGGGCCGTGGTATTATAATAGCTAAGCTTACAGAATATGATACTCCCTTACACACGAATGACGGTTATTCCCTTTAGTTTGTGTATAAGTACAAACGCGTTAAAAGTATGCCTAAGCAAACTTACAAAATCTATTCGAAACAGTCCGGATGGTTTCGGATCATGATTTCAGAAACGTGCGAAAGCTTCTAGGCCAAATCTGCATGAGTCAATCCAACTGTCACAGCGCGGGACCTATTTGAGATTTCCAGTGAATACCGTCTATTGAATATTGTATACTCGAAACAGCTCCTTTTTTAATCTATACCAAGACTTTAATTATTTTTTTCAGGTCGGAACAAGCTTGTGGCACAATTAGATGCAGGGCTTGTCTTAAAATCCTTAGTCAAAAGGTTTGTGAGTTTTGAGTTTCGCACTACTACATATGGTCTCATATAACATCAATTGTTGCGGTGCAGAGAAGGGGGTAATCGATAAACTCGATCGCTAACCTAGGAAAAATTTGTTTAGCACAGTCTAATTGTCCCGAGTGTCTGATAGCTGGTGATTTTGAGTTCGAACATGAGAGTAAGTCGGAAATCGAAACTATCTCATTGCTTACGCCAGCTGTGAAATTGCATCAATCGACCTTGACTGATCCACATAATTTACAGGAGGATGCACTTTGATGAATACTATTTAGTCAAAGAGCACCCCGCTAATTCTAGTGCACTATAACGCAAAGGCAGCGCGTTTTTAAATTATTATATGAATATTCTTGGAGCCTGTAACAACTCTCGTTTATACATTAGATTATAACTTCTTACTGCAGAAATATAACTAATAGTCGCTGAATTCATAAATATGCCCGAGAAGGTATACAATTTTAGGAAAGAAACTTTGCGTATTGAACACTTTCATCCTAACAGATTATTTTATCACAAATCCATTAAAATATAAATGATTTATTTTTGCCATAATGCGGGACTGTTTATGAATGAAAAAATTTGATATGTTTTAATTAATTTAGAACAACTTTTAAACCTTTAATGATGGCGTAGTAAGAGTTACATAGGAAGAATACATTCTTAAAAATAATAGTCTAGTGCGAGGTAGTACAGTGTTTAAAGCTCATGAGCCTATCATATATAAGGACTTTATCTTAAGTTTAGGTTTAGACTTGGGCTTACGATATCAAGGAAATTAGACCTGGGCCCAGTCAAGCGGAGCGGCATAACGTAATTTCCTTGAAAGAAACGGCTTATCGGGGAGGAGGCTTCAGGTGCGGTACCTTTTTGACTCTGTCTAAGGCTTAGTGTATTGCTCATATACTAAGGCCCTTAGCTTTAGGTTACCGCTCCGTCTTAGGCTTAATTTCTTCATTGAGACCATAACATGCAATTATGCCTTGGAGCTTGACTTTCGATGATATTATTGTGATTGAACAGCTCCCAAATTATAGTGATTGGATAGTTTTCCTTGTTCTTTAAAGACTACATTTAATCCTTGTATACTCTTTCACCTGCTACTTCACATTTATTCTACGTTTGTACCATAGTTTCAAACAGACATACACACCTTGACACACACATTAAACAGAATACACTTCCGTGTATTCCGTTTAATGTGTGCATCAAGTTGTGTATGCCTGTTGGAAACTTTGGCACATATGGTACGACTAATGGGATTTTTAGTTTGATTTTTAGCTGACAAAGGAAGGCGCAATTAAAGAAGAAGATCGCTTGAAAATTGTCGAGCGATTTCGTCTTGATGAAATAGTCAATCGTAAGTGTTTCAAAATTTAGGTTCACTTATTTTAATTTCATTTCAACTTTAAAAAAATTCCGATTTTAATATTAACCTTAGTGTTGATGTAATAACGGGACGCAGTTGCATGGCGCAACTTCCTAACACCATGCCCATACGACCCCGGCTATCGTAACCTCAAGGGCGGACCGTAAATTTTGAAAGTTCTAATCTTATTCTAAGTCAGACCCAAGAAGTTACGGAGCTTAGCAGGCCGCAGGCGCGCTTCACAGAGTGTGTTCGGACCCCGCAAGATTGGTTGCGCACGTGTCTAGTATCTGGCATGATTGCTGAGGTGCCCCAGGGAGGCTAGCACCGACACCTGCTCACAGGTCATGGAGCTTAGCCGTTGTTCCCTATCTCAAACTCATCGCAAGTTATTCAGTTCAATTTAGTTATGTTGAAAGTTGAAGTACAAGCTGGAAATTGTCCTAGAAAATTGAAGCTCAGTCTGTTGTCTAGTTAAGATTCTAGTATGCTCCGTGCTAGAGCATTGTAGCCTATGTGGCCCCCACAGGGTTCCGACATGCCCGTTAGTTTAACGTCGGAAGATCAGCAGCGTGACCTGCATTCCCTAACTAATTCACATTCGAAGACTGACAGTTTGCCTAGCATAATTTCAAAGCGATCAATTGCTCGATGCATGAAAATGCCCTCGGTAGACTTTCCAAGTTATGTGGCTGAGTCTCTCGCGGACTCCTCTTGCTTTTATCCCTCGGTTCAAATGATCAAATAATAATAGCAGAAGGCCATGCACGCCAATGCTTGGGACAGTCTCGCCCGCAAGCCGTGGCGAACAGTGCCTGCTCGTCCGAGCGGACAAACCACAAAACAGCCCTATCGTCTCGGTATCCACTAAAACGGTACTCGTCTATAATACTACGTTTATTCGTAAGATCAAATTTTATAGCCAGGGCGAGTGTTTCCTGGATACCATCGCGGCGGATCAAGTCGTTCACACCAGTGGGAGTTGGAAGTTACCAGCGGCTGTGGCTGTATTACTACAGATTATGGGGCGCGGGATGTTGGAAAAGGAGACGGGGTCGGAGCGTGCAGGCATCCGCATGTTGCGGGCTAGGGGCGGTTATCCCTGCTACATCTCAATGTTAAGGACTCGTCAGCTATGGAGTGCAAAAGCAGGGGCCCTGGAGTGCTTCGGAAATTGCTTCTTACGGGTTGTCTTAAGCGACGAATCTTTACACGCGATGACAAACATTAGGCGGGTTTACAGGGGAAACGATGGCCAACTCTGACTAAGCAAACTCTACCACTCAACCTGCTTGCTAATCAGCCTGACTTTAGTGATGGGGCCCTCCTAGGGGCGTACGAAACCTCATCCTAACGATAAGCTCGAAGCCATAATTATATATATTGATTCGATTTACCGTATTGAGTGACCTTACCTATCAAACCGTACGACTGACCGAAAGGGAAGCAAGAGAAAGGGGGGGTGGCATAATTTATCGTATTCAGGCCGGTATTACGCGGGCGTGGTGCTAAATGGCACGATACGCCCTTCTAAGCAATTCATGGGGCC
Source organism: Trileptium ribeirensis (assembly GCA_030248225.1). Lineage (NCBI taxonomy): Eukaryota > Metazoa > Nematoda > Enoplea > Enoplida > Thoracostomopsidae > Trileptium > Trileptium ribeirensis. The sequence goes on from JASANE010026886.1 coordinate 23,009, forward strand.
GCTCCCAGGGGCGAGCCCAGTTACATAACATTTATTTGTTTCCTCATGCCGTCATTCTCATACAGGCACGGTGGGGGCACGTTTTTCGGGTCGTACACACCTTGCCGGACGGTCGTCCGGTTTCATTTCCTAGTCTAGGGGTCGTTCTGAGCTTACGGGCATGGGGGCAGTCGGTCCCGGACGCGTCTTCGTCATTTCTTTTCTCGTTGGGTGTTTTCTCGTTGCCTCTCCATATCGGAGGTATTTCTCACGTGCACTGCATTGTTGCAATGTCTCAACTGCACTGTAGTGCAGTTGAGTTAACATCGACACAATAGTCGATGTTACCATGTGCGTGTGGCTGAATGGTTAATACATATGATTCTGCAGCGGGCTTAATTTCCCCGTGCAGGATTGAATCTTCTACAAGGAAGAACAGAGCGAGCCACTAAATGAACTAAAGCATGGCCGTACACAGTATATAGCCTTATGGGCAACTCGGGATAAATAGTGAAATCTGACTAAACTCAGCGATCAATTCGCTCCAAAAAGAAAACGGGGTTTTGCACCCGCTCAGTTTGGGGCCTAAATGGCCGAGGCGAGTCCGCTAGTTTTCTTTATTGGGGCGGGGAATAAATGTTTTCTATTTTGGACGGCGGGAGCACAAAGGATTTCTCCCGCAAGGGCACTCACTAATTATGGCGCAAGGTCCTGCTATCAGTTAATTTAAAGATGTTTGTTTTTGGACACTGGTCTCAAGAGAAGACCATGTCATGGTACAACTGTGAACACCGGTAAACTTAATTCTTTTATGAAAATAATAGTCTTTTGGAGTTTGAAACTATTGGATCACCACCAAACGAAGCGTTCGCTTCACCAAACGGGGTCGACGGAATTTTGATAGGCTGGGGGCCTTGTTCCCCAGCTCTCTTTTTTGATCATACAGGGGTCAGGATAGTCATCTAGCATTTCTCCGGTCAGTCGTCCTAATGAGGTTTGTGTTCGAATACAATGCCTACCAGATTCAATTAAACGCTCTAAAACCAGTGTCAAACAATCAAACCGAAGGGATCCCTAGACAGCATTCCGCGTAAGCAGCAAACACCTTAAGCTCAAGCTTCAATGCCTAGAACTTGTTCAATCTTTTGTATCCCCAATTTTTCCTAGCTCAGTAGAATAAAAGAAATTTTAAAGGCTTCCTCCGTCCCTAACTACGAAGTCTGTTCGAGCTCAAACACGGCATGAGCATTGAAAGATCAACTAAGCTGTAAATTTGTAAACCATAAGAGCAAACCGTTAAACAAGTTCCTATTTCTTTGGCGTACACGTTCAAAAAAATTTTACCGTGGTCGGTTCAGGAATATTTGATAACCCTAACTCAAAGCTGCAAGTCATGTAAAACCTGGACGAGGGGCGTCAATTTTGGTGTGCCCTACCTGAGACCACGGGGAATCAGACGGACTTCGGCTATTTGTCCTATCTTCTACAGCAATTCCGTGCAATCCCAAAAAACGTCTAAAACGGGACTGGACACAGGAAGGTCAGTCAGGTGGTTTAAACAGCGTAGCCAGTCAGTGAGAAAGTGGGGCGCTCAACGAGCACTTTTAAGTTACCCTACAAGGAGAAGGTTCGTGCTACTATCATGCAAATTTTCGCTCGGTGAATGATATGTCACTGTTACACACGGGGAAACTAAACCCTCATACACTCAGTTCTCCTGACTTACAATAGTTGATCGGGGACAGCAAATGCCAGTCCCCTTCCGCAAGACCAAGGTGCTCCAAGCGGGTCCTCCGACTGTCGAATCCAATCGTAAACGCAAAAGGAAAACACCGGAAAGCGTAAAAACCACTAGTTAAACAATAAAGAAAATGCGTCGGAGCCGGTCAGTAAAGTCGACCGAGCTCTGCGCTGCCGAAGTCGAACTGATTCCACGAGTCGACGCGTTGGTCGTAAACTCGGAATTTTCAACTGTAGTTAAGGGTGGCGATTTTGTCGCCGTCCAATCGTTGGCGATTTCTTGACACCCACTTTTTTGGGTCTTCGTTCAGTGTCCAATTGGGTACACTTCCGGAAATTCAAATTTCGACAGCTACCGTAAGCCGTCGATGTCCTTAGGGAGAATCGGCTTCAATCAGATTTGCCGACATCAAGTTTGAACCCTCCGAGTACTCGGGGTCACCCATCTGTGATGCTAGCCCCAAATTTCTCATGAAATCTGAGCTTTTAAGCCTCAACTTCCAGCAATTAGTGCCGGATGTTCGTTGAAATTTGAATCTTGTTTGTTCGATTTCCTGTCCCAGATTGGTTGGGTCAATATCGTCGACTTCCGAAACACTCGATCTCTAATATTTTGAATTTGTTTGCTCTCTTTTTCCTTGGTCGGACCGCCAGTTCGTCGTCCCACGCAACGACAAGCAATCGGATGAAGCGCTAACTGCTCGACAACCCCATCTGCTACGTCGCCTTTGTGGTTTCGACTTGCCGCCCATCCAGTTAAGCTAAATTGGGCTTTGAAGATGACCCTCGCCCATGAGGACACCTTAAATCATCGAGAAAAATCAAGTTAATTTTCAATTTTCGTGAGACTACCTAAGCTTCAATGACGGGAACCGGCGACGGGAATGCGACCGTCTCAAAGCCAGAGACGGAGCTAGCTTCAGTAGATCTTTAACCGGTCAGGTGTCCTGCTTCAAGACCCCTAGAGCCCGCGGGAGGGCCCTAAAGACACCCCCCGTTCGTCCTAATTGTCCGTATCAAGTCCGTCCGTAAAACTCTTAGATTTTAGGTCTATTTGTATGTCGTGTCCTTGTCCGTCCGATGGTGTTTCTGTCCTTAAGTATATATACATACATATATATAATACATACATATCAATATAATATATACATACATACACATACATCTACACACGCGAATACACATATACAAATACACACACATCACACGTAGACACTATGGTGTCCTGAGCGACAGAAAGGTCGCTCAGGATAAACACATACTTATAATAGACCACCACCACCAACAACAACGACGACGACTAAGAAGACCGACCAAAAATGTCGGTTAGAGAGACCGAGGAGAAGAAAGCAAAGGACGGCGAGGACACGAGGAGGTCGTATGAAGGGAAGCGGGACAAGGGGATTTTCGAGGGGCCGGGGTTGGATTCGGTCCCAAGACGGAGAGTGGAGTCGATTGACACCAAACACGACGGGGCTAGACGTAATAGCGGGTCGGGACCCACACGTGGGTTCCGACGTGTATAAGTATGAGGGACTTTGCGAACTTTCCCGCGTTAGCGGTTGGGCGGAGCGACGCCTGCCGGGCGTCGTTGAACTCGCCGTCGAATGGCGATTCGAATGAGGGGTGGTATTCCTGCCGAAGCGGCAGGGGTTAAGACAGTACTAAATTTATGGCATTTAGGGAGAGAGACGGCAATGTTGGGGTGATTTCGTCGGCCGTCGTCCCGGGTTAACGGGGCGAAGGGCTATGACCCGCTGGGCATTTTTGGAGATGTCCCGACTAGAAGAACACAATAAGGGGCGGTTCGCCCATTTTGCAAACGAGAGAAAAAATCTCATATTATCCGTGCCCCCTAGTGGTAGGCAGCCGAAATTTAGGCACCATTGAGTGACTACAGCGGGTCAGCAGAGAGTCGGACGGGGGTCCGGCGCACACCATTGGGTTTGTGTAGTCACGGTGAAGACGCAGCGGGCGGGTAAGTCGTGTCAATGCATGATACGGCGGAATAGTAGGGCGAAAAGACCAGTTTGCCTGAAATAGGCACATGGAAAGATGGCCGGTTGGTGGGAGAAAGGTATAAAAGGCCTGGTAAGCACACATCATCATCCATAAATACCTATAGATTTATATTTTCACATATATAATAATATACGTAAAGGTGGCAGGCCGGGTCCTTCTGTGACCACCTAACTTAGCGAAAGTAGTGGTGATCGTGTCGCGTTATGGGCGCGATCTTAACATCGTCCGGGGCCATATGATCCCTAGCTAAAGTCCTTCAAATACTCTACCGAAGTACTCCGGCCATTTCCGGATCATTACACTTCAGACGGGTGCGGGCCATTAAATTAACTCGGTATCCGTGGTTCTTAATAACTCTACAAATTTCCTGCCGTACTCGAAATCTGAGCTGACCACGGTTTATTGTTTTCCAACACCACTGCTTAGTATACAGCTAGAACTAGGTAAATTTAATATTTTTTCATTTCTATTTCTATAAACTTGTTAATTTGGACGTACAGCCGGGGGCCTCCTATTCCCGGACGGTCCTAACCGTCAGAGTTACAACGTGTGATGACGACTCCTTAGGTTCTGCGTGCTTTTTATCGGTACGGGCGCTAGGTTCAGTCTTAACAATCAATCGAAACAGCGTAGTCCTCCCTAATTAATTCGAAGCGTAACACTCGTCCTGGTAAAATTTGGCAAGCAAAGCAATATAAAATGAATCACTGATTATGTACGGTATAATGTACAGCACTTTTATGAAATGAACCACGGATAATATACGGCGTAGTTTGCAATCTTTTATAAGACGAACCACGGATAATATACGGTATAGTTTACAACATTTTATAGGACGAACCACGGATAATAGACGGTATAGTTTACAACATTTTTTTAAGACGAACAACGGATAATAGACGGCATAGTTTACAACATTTTTTATAGAACAAACCACGAACAATGTACGGTATAATTTACAAAATTTTATAAAACGAACCTCGAACAATATACATCTTATTCTGTTATAACTGAGATATAGGTGCCAACGTGTTTCTGTGCGATTTTGGCGCTGGAGTCATGCAAACGCTCGTAACTGGGCCGGAACGGTCCTGTTACATTGAAACTTTTAGTTTAGTTTTCTGTGAAATTATCTCAATTTAGCATTATTTTTATATAAAAGAAGCCTACTCAGGTGATTTTGAGTAAGAACGGTTTTAACATTTTCTCAGAAATCAACCCTAAAATATCGCGACTAAAGAACAATAATAATGATCTTTTACGATGTCTTAGGCGTACTTATTTTAGAAGTACGCCTTAGCCAAAAGCTGAGTCATAGAAAGTCTCAAATAAATCAACAGATACGTTGAGAATCATCCGTGACTACAAATGAGTGATAAGCTGAAATACACCGCTGGGCACTTCCAGCTTGCTATGAAAGTACAATAAGTCATTTCTAAGCAAAGAATTTATCACAAGCGTCCAATTAATATGAGGATCGTATATAACGGCGAATACCGAATTGATGACGTACTTATCCTATACTAGGGACATTTAGGACCCCACAGTCAGTTTTATATGCATACATTTTGTAATGATACGCGCCCTACAATCAGTTATGTATATATATATGTAATGATATACGCCTTAATGTGTGGCGTGGGCAAACCATGATGCCTGTTATTTCACTATTTTGACTGGGACAGATGAATTGTTGCTGTAAATTTGTGAAGCTGCAATTTTAAAATTTTAGAAACATGAAATTGTAAATTTGTAAAGCTAAAATTATGTCTTTATCTGAGCGACGCCATTTTGCGTCTTTTAAGTTTGTCATTTGGGCTTTCTTTTTTAGATTTGACTTTTCTAGTGCGGTTGTCTTTTGTTTTATGGGTCTATTGTTGCTGTTTACATGCAACATTCGCCGACGTACAGACAGGTTTCCAGTCCCAGCATACGAATGGTATTGTACTCCCGTTTGTTTCGTAACAGGAAACCTTGATGCTTAGATCGATGTGACTGTTCGAAACCCTGCGTGCGTTGCCCACGTTACACACATATACATATATATATTCAGAGGTTTTACTGAGCTTCCTAGAAAACTTATCTATAAGGCGAAATTGCACAAAACTGAATGATGTTTCATCCCTCAAACAGATACACATATTTGCGAGCTAAAACAACCTGTATCGTCGGTATTATTTCATGTTTATTTTTAGTACATATACATTTCAGCGTACACAAAGTGTCTTCGCCGACTTAGTTCACAGCTCAATCGGCAACCAGCGCCAAGTGCGCCCGATTCGAGTGCAACAGAATACGACGAACTGTGTTCAATTGCGCGCGGACGAAGAAGATATAGTACGTGAGTTTGTGTGTAATCAAATGATAATGAATCAAAAACGCCTGTGGTAAACAGAGAAGTATTGCTCGATCTTTATTTTTTAACTTAACGGCCCGTACCAAATCCAAAGTTGTGTAACTGGAGCCGTAATTCTCGTCGTGGGAATAGGTCATTTTCGGACGCAATCTAAGACCCCTGAAGGTTGGAAGAATTGGTCACCTTACCCCGGCTTCCCACGCACGACTTTGTGATCGAAACTCGACTGACCTGATAAAACTTTTTATGCGGCTAATGCTAACACCATAAACAGTAACATGCCCTACATGTGATTTGGATACCATAAAACAAGTAAAGTAATTCCACTGAATTTGAATTTTATTAAAATCTGCGATAAGTTCATTTCACTGTTTCTTCAAAATAATGCGATTTTGACCTATATCGCATTCTGCAAACATGCTTATATGAGACAGGAAGGGTTAACCTCTCTAAGGCTTATGCTCCCCCTTCTGAGGCGGTGCCAATTCCTGTAAATTTCTGCAAACACGTTCTCACGCGCGCCGAAGGTGCGCGGAAAAATTATGGAAAATTGGCAAAATTCGGAGACGAATTGGCAAACATCGGCCTGAAAATTGGAAAAATCGGGAAAAAATTGGCAAAACCTAAGAAAAATTTTAAGTCCAAAAATTTTTTGAAAAGTTATCCCGTTATAGACGACCTTTTCTCCTATATATCAGCCGATCCCCCGGCGACGCTGAAACGCCTCCACGAAAGCACCCGCTATCCCCCTAAGATCTCGGATCTCGACCATTTATGCTATTCAGCAAGAATCAGGAAGAGTAATTTGTTTTAATGATTTATAATACAGTGCTTTTACAATGAAATATCCGATACGGGTGTATAGCTCCTTTGTGGTACATTTTGCGTACTGGAATAAAAGTCATTTTTAGCTTAAAAACGAAGTTATACCATCAGTTCTCTGTAATGTTGATTATACTGAGTGATTATGTTTCTGTATTGTTCTTTTAACATTTGAGGAAACTTACATTTGAGCAGAAATTGAGCGCAGTGGTATATAACTGTTGACATTAGTGCCTAACACTAAAATAGGCTAAGTTAGAATTATTAGAATTCAAAAATTCTAAATTTACTGCTTATTTTATAACTCGATCTTTTAAAATTCAAGAGTGACTAGATGTTTTACATGTTCGCATTATAGAAACTATGGATTGTTTAAATTTTTGTTTAAATCAGATTGGCAAAATTAAAATTCAAAATGAAAAATGTTTTATATGCTCTCAATTAAATCTGCAGAAACTAATCAGATTCTTACAATTTTTAGTAAAATCGGATTGTTAACATTTTTAAAATTTATGAATAAAAAATGTTAATAGTTCGTATTTAAATCTGCGGGATTTTACCGGATTATTACAACTCTTGTTAAAAATCGCGTTATTAACATTGTTAAAATTTAAGGTTGAAAAAAGTTAAAATCTGCGCAACCCAATCAAATCGTTAAAATTTTTGTTAAAATCGGATTGTTAAAATTGTTAAAATTTATGAATGAAAAATGGGTTACATATTCGTATTTAACTCTGCGGCAGTTAATCGGATTATTAAAATTTTTGCTAAAATCAGATTGTTAAAATTGTTAAAATTTGTGAATGAAAAATGGGTTACATGTTCGTATTTAACTCTGCGGCAGTTAATCGGATTATTGAAATTTTTGCTAAAATCGGATTGTTAAAATTGTTAAAATTTATGAATGAAAAATGGGTTACATATTCGTATTTAACTCTGCGGCAGTTAATCGGATTATTGAAATTTTTACTAAAATCAGATTGTTAAAATTGTTAAAATTTGTGAATGAAAAATGGGTTACATGTTCGTATTTAACTCTGCGGCAGTTAATCGGATTATTGAAATTTTTGCTAAAATCGGATTGTTAAAATTGTTAAAATTTATGAATGAAAAATGGGTTACATATTCGTATTTAACTCTGCGGCAGTTAATCGGATTATTGAAATTTTTGCTAAAATCGGATTGTTAAAATTGTTAAAATTTATGAATGAAAAATGGGTTACATATTCGTATTTAACTCTGCGGCAGTTAATCGGATTATTGAAATTTTTGCTAAAATCAGATTGTTAAAATTGTTAAAATTTGTGAATGAAAAATGGGTTACATGTTCGTATTTAACTCTGCGGCAGTTAATCGGATTATTGAAATTTTTGCTAAAATCGGATTGTTAAAATTGTTAAAATTTTAGAATGAAAAGATGTTTTACTGTTTGCTTGAATTTCTGCGGGAGTTAGTCGAATTGTATTAAAAATCTTTGCATTCATGAGTATGAGTTACGAAAACGTGACTTTTCGGCAATAAGCAAGAGTGTGAAAAATATACTCATTTTTGACTAGAAGAGCACTAAAAAATTATTATTTTTTGACAATGCCCGAAAATGCAAACTCGGCTTTTTTGACAAAGTGTCTAAACCGTATATCCCTATGTCTGACAAAGTACCAGTGTATAGAAAGTATATCTATTTTCAAGATCATCCGCTCTAAAATTGAATGGGAGCATAGAAAATACCTCATAAATTTTACGGGCGCTTCTTAAAATCTGCAAATTTAAAAATTTGTGGGTGCTGCTAAATTCAATGCACCCATTATTTTGATGTAGCCGTCATAACACACAGTAATTTCCTAGCAATTTGAATATTTGTGGGTGTTAATAAATTGTACATACCCAGTAATTTTAATTTTTTTGGCCAAATTTTAATCCCTTCTTCAATTTAATGCGGGATTCACGTTATAATGTTCCCACCAGTTGGAACTTTTGTCCCCCTGTAGTGTAGGCTATACCGTAAAGACAGTAACAGCGACACCCATACCATATACAAAATATGAGGGTGTCAGGAACACCCTTAGCTACCGCATTTTGGCAGTAGAGTGCCGCAGGAATCCTATTATTCTGCAGTGGCAGTGTTGCAGACACCGTATAGTATTAGTATGGCGACTTCCATATCTTCCATACACTTCCCCACAGGGCCCTGAACTCTCTTCCGGGTTCCCGAAGTCACCCTCGCCGAGTCCCTGCATCCCCTGGGCCCCGAAACCGGCACCGTATACACCTCCCCCAACTCCGAAGACAAGCACCTCCCCCCCCCGAAGCCAAGCACCCCCCGAAGCAAGCACCGCCATCGAGGCTCCGCACCCCTCTACATTGAGGACCCGCACCCCCCTCTTTTCGAGGCCCCGCACCCCACAGGTGCCCTAAACTCTCTTCCGGCTTCCCGAAGTCACCCTCGCCCAGTCCAATCATCCCCCGAGGACCCGATGCCCTGCGCCCTGCTCCCAAGCCCCCAGCCCCTAAAGTCAAGCACCCCAACCCTCTCCCCATCGAAGCCCCGCACTCCCCTCTCGAGGCCCCCATCGAGCCCCCCAACGCCCAGCACCGCCTCCACTCTCGAAAGAGAAATTTTATCTAGAGTGTCAATCTACCGCTTCTATGTATTCCTGACGATATATGAGACACCCCGACAACACAAAAACAAAAACAAGACCGCACAGGTGCCGCCGTCAAATAGCGAGTCAACACCTATCTCCATAATCTTAATAATTTTTATCAAAACCATTAGGGTGCCTACGGCATCGTGTTGTGTAGGGTGTGCCTGCCACTCTGTTGCGTACACAGGATTCCAACGGTGGGCTCATTATAATGTGAAATCTGTACTACGAGACCATACCAGCGTATTCAACATACCCAATAAACCTATAAAACCGTTCTAAATTCACTGACAGAAATGCGTAACGAAAATGGATGATAGGCTATTTCTAGATCATGGATCCTAATCCTGCTGAAAGTCTCTAGGTTCTAGATAGGGGAACCATTGCTCTCAGCATACCAAAAAATGAATTTATAGACCATTTTTGATGCCCTATACGAAATACATAACCAAACAAATGAAAACATAGTTCATTTTGTAACTCGGGTTCGTCGACCGAAAAACCCTTGTAAAACGCCATGAAAAAATATATAGAATAGTCAAGTGAAACCCTAGATAACAAAATCGTCATAGTCAGCGTGTCTGATAACCTACTGGGCACTCGTATGATCTCAACACTTTTGCAATCAAACAAAAATTTTTGTCAAAACGCAGTTATCCGGAGATCATTTATGAGTGACACCGATCGACAAAAAATTAATGATTTTGCACCCTAGCGCCCTCAGTGGAAAATCCGCTCGCTTTACCCGCCCTGTTTCAAAAACGGTTCACATCTGTCATAATAAAACAAATACTTATACACGAAAATAATATCTATGAAATTATAATGTTGTCAGGTGCTTTTAAACTGAGTTTAGCCATGTGACCAGATATTTTACGTCTTGGCCTACAGATAAGGGCGAGACCAGACAAGACCGAGATTAAACACAGCATGTTAACAATGAATGATGAAATTATTATAAATTACAAAATAGAGTAGTCAGCGGGGTCAGTTTATATTCAGACGCATACTACTAAATGCGGCTATATAGAAAAATGGAAAATAACGAATATACGTAGTACTGGGAAATCCAAAAGTACTGCATGGAAGATTAGATATATAATACACCTTCAGAGGAACATCAGGTATAAGTAATTCAGCGACTGACAAAAATTTGGATATCTAGTACGAAAAAAATTTATTTTTAACCCTGCAAAAGATGTTTGAAATGTTTAGCCAAATGCTGAAAAATGCGCCTTATATTTAAAAAACGTTCGTTAATTTTTAGAGGTGCATGAAGTTATCTGACGAACTGCGAAAGCCGAAATTCAGCTGAGGCATGCAATAGAAAACCTGGAGAGGTCTTTTTATCGTCACGCTCTTATCCATCGCGCAAGTGAAAAATTCTTTACCTAACAAAAAGGAGCACATCGCGGAAAGAGAAAAACACAGACAGATAATTAGATATCACTGTTTAGTGAGAATTAATCTAGTAGGGGCTATCTCAATATTTGTGGTCTGTTGGTTGTGAGAGAACACGGTTGGATCATGCGCTTCATTATTTCAGCTTTCCCTTTACCACCACCCCTTACTTGATCGCCCAACCCCGCAATAGTTACATCCCCTCACCGATGACCTACCTGGTTTGCATACGCACATCTGACCGTTGACCCAGACAAAACAAAACGTTTCGCACAAGCCACCCGAAGTTCGGCTATCCATAGAGGGAACGGGCAGGTTTTGAGCTCCTTTAAGATTTTGACGGTTCCCCCAGGTCGTTAATCCAAGTAAATTTTGGCTTCCACCAGGTCAATACCCGGCGCCCCGCGTATTTTGAGGTGACAACTAACATCATCGTTTTAACAAAAGAAAAACGGTTGAACAAAACTAATACTACTGCTTATATTTCGGCTGTTCATAACAAAATCCTAAGTAAAATGATGTGCGAACTACAGAAATACGTATTTTAGTAGCTAAATAATGAATATACACAACAGAAACAACGATACATGTTGTAAATAAAAACTCGATAAATTACAGTTTAAAAGAGTGGATAGCTATTTCCTTTAGCGGGCGCTATCTAAAAGGATGGGTTAGTGAATATCCGTTCGAAAAACTGCTCGTGCAATAGGTGATTTTAAGGCAAAGATCATGGGATGGGTTACTAATTTAACAATGTCCTTAAGCGGTAAACCTTTCGCTTAAGGTGGCTGGCTGGGCGGTAGTGAGGTTGGTGACAAAAGATGGCAAAATTCTTATGAGTGTAGCCTTGGAGGGGTACTCCAGTTTCAAAGAATTAACTATTAGGAAGCTAAATGCCGAATACTTAAACCTCGAAGCTTACAATATAGGTTTAGAATTTGCGGACTTCATGGGCCTATGAAAATTCTCTAAGTCGCGGGGTACGGACCTAGTGGCGGTGGATAAGCATTCAATTTTCGCTGGTAACCGAAGGCTCAAATTTTTTTGAACCCGCACACCTCTGAGAAACGGAGTGCGCGTGGCTTGATCTATATGTCATCTTTATGGACAATTCCTTGCAACCAACGCCAATTTGCAATACCTTCGATAGTCCTCGAGAAGCTTTGCGCCTGGAAGCTCCTGGGCCACTGGATTTTTTACTGTATTTTCGACTCCATGTTGAAAATCTTTCCGGCCTCCTTCGGAGTGGGGGGGAACGCGGGGCTTGGCAGGTGCGAAGACTCAGGAGGTAAACCCAGGTTCTCCGTGGATCGGGTCGATGACTCTGGAGTGTGGCCCCCGTGAAACCCTGCTTCGGCATGCATGCCTAAATCACTAATATTCCATTTGAGACCACTGGATATTTATGATATCACGAAATAGAATCACAATGGTGCAGACGACATCGGATTAAGCTACTAAAAACCCTGCGCCATACATCTTGCAGTTTTCTACGGTGCCCCGTAGGCTATATGCGAATTGACCCGACAGCATGGCCGATACCATCAAAAAACGTAAAACTAACAAGGTGTGCTTGACACCCTCTAAAATAAAACTAACAGCTAGCTAGCTACCCTATGAACTTTTATTCAAAAAGTAGAGGGTGTCTAAGACACCCTGTTGTGAAGGGTGTGCCTGCCACAGGGTGGGGTACATAAGTTCCAACTGGTGGGGACATTATAACGTGAATCCCGCATAAAGTGGACCTTCTATCTCACAGGTACGAGTATGCAAAAATATTTTAATATTTATTTTTCACAAATACGATTATGTAGCTAATTGTTAAAGTAAACTGTTTGGTATTATCTCTCCACCATTCCCCATATACTAGTGCTATCGATAATATATGCTCAACCTTCGTAGTTGTTAAAAGCGCGGATTTTGCGCTACCGGATACGTTTCTGAAATAATTTGGACAAGAAAAAATTATTTGTGAGTTTTCGCCAGTTTTGACTTGAAAATTATGTTTAGGCTATCGTCTCCGTCGACCAACCAGACGCACGGGATATTGGGTTCGACGTCGTAATTCTTCACTGCCGATGGCAAACGAACAGACAGTCGCTTCTGGGTTACGGCGTAGACGGGATGTGTATGATGAACAAGATCTGGACCATCAGTCTTACGCGTATCAATCGGAAGCTGAACGCTTTTACGATGTGATCAGTCAGTTCGACGATGATGCACGAGTTAGCCGTGTAAAACGAAAGACTCCACCTAAAAATACTCCGCCAACGTGTAGGCTTACTTACTGATTTTACCTGCTTCGAGTATTCTTGTTTGTGTCGTTTTTTTCGAACTGGTTCTACATGTTTATCGTTTTTTAAACATAATAATTCAAGAACTATTGCGGCGTCTACGTCATAACGGACCCTCTATGTGAAATTTTGTCTACACTGGGTGTCTCTGCTATCATTCATTATATGGTGTCTTGAATGCCATGGTGTTTCTGATGGTATTGTAGTATAGTATACATAGGTACTGTGCTGTTGCTAATGGTATGGTGTCACCTACACCATGCTGTTATTTACACACCTTATATAATGTGTTTGTGTATGGTGTCCTTGACACCATCAGTAAAAAACAATAGGTAGATTTAGACACTATATTTAAGTTGATGGTGTTTCATACACCGTTTGTCCTATCATATAGTACAGGCGTATACTATATACTACTAGATGGTATAGTTTAGACTATTGGGGGACAACACTTTCACATGGACGTTCCTTTATAACGTAAACGCCGCATAAAACAGTTCTACTCTCAGTGTAAATACTAGTCATAAAAAAGTGCCTGTACGATTTGCCGATTTTTACCTACTACGAGTATTCTTGTTTATATCGTTTCTTTCGAATTTGTTTCACATGTTTATTGATTTATAAACATAATAATTCACGCATTCAAACAATTCTACTAGCAATATAGATAGTCTTAAAAATGCCTGTACGGTTTATCAGTGTTCTGCGGACTATTGATGGAATATCAATGGTTTGTTGAAAATACGAGGTTTAAGGGTCGGTTCAATCTAATTTTTAAAAGAATACTTCTATATATGCAAACTTATAATTAAATCGAATTGGATTGGTCGGTGAACTTTTGCCCAAATGCTGTCTTGGGGTTGTGCCTTACTCTATTTAATTACGATTTACTAGGTCACATACATGTAGCTGCTCAAAATGATACAGCGTGATGCACATAAAGCGAGTTTTTGAGACTTGAATTTCCAGTTCCACATCGTCACATGTTTCCTGCGAAAAAAATTCGTTTTCCACTATTACCTGTTATAAAAGATGCAAATTTGCTCATTTTAGTTACAGATTCTATCACACAAAAGGAGATTCACGGATGTGGCTAATTTTACATTTCGTATACAGACTTATCCCTCTGTTTCAAACTTATTTAGTGCCAAGTTACGGTCGAGTAACCCGTCTTTTAAGTCTAAATTTAAAATAATTCGAATATCATCATTTTCATTCTTCCACTTGTGGCTAAATTTGACTATCCACTTTCCGATTTCCATTTTCAGGAAATATACAAATAAAAAATTATTTTTTGAAGTATTGCGGGATGGAAGGCAGTTGCGATCTCGCCACTCGAAGCACTTATAATATTTAGTAAGATGTTGTTTCATGATGCATTAAATAGTAGCTATGCAGTTAGTATCTATACCCTCAGTGTCTTACAAAGTTGCTGAACGCGAGGTATTGCAAACGATACGGTTTGGTGGAATCTCAACTCAAAATTAGCCTATCGCATAACTAGTGTTTCCGTACCCGGTAAGTCTAAACGGAACAAGCGACGTTACGAGTTGTTTTTACTGAGTTTGTCCTGCGATGTACTTTTGCAAGTGTGTTGTCGTTCGCTCGCGTTGTGATGTTTCTTAAAGATCCGAGCAACAGCTTCCAGATAGTTCAATGGTTTACGTACACAAGTTTCACCCGCACATCCCACGTTCGATTCCATTGGCACCCGGCTTCAGTATTTCAAACTTGGTACGATACACAAATTAATCCAGACATAAAAATGCTAAATCTCCTATTGTGTCTATATAATATATGCATCGGTTTGTGGGGTATTCATTTAATTTATAAAGTCCATGCACACAAACGAAAAACGTTTCTCAGTGTTTGCAATAAGCTTTGCTAATAGAAGCTAAAACTATTTACTATTGAACGCACTAACCTAGCTGTGAAAGTGATCCAATCTGACACGAAACATAATACTATTTTGCACTAGGTTCATGAGGAATTTGCTTGGCTTTGCGCAAACAACTAAATAAAAAATATTGCGCTAAACTGTAATAGCATTTGCGGTTTCAGTCAATGTTTTAAACATTAGCCGACTTCATTTATACTATTCAACATTGAATGTTTTGTGCATTATATTGAACTGATATTGGCAACTCATTACCGTTCAAAGAACTAATCATTGCTTTCAGAATTGAATTAGTTACCCGACGAAAGCAATACTCTAAGCATCTAGCTATGTCAACGGTTCATCTAGCTCACCATTTTTAGTCAACCTATTGCTAAATGTTTGTATATGATGCATTAATATATCTGCAAACCGTATAAACAATTTCTGAACTGAGTAATATAATTTAAACGATTAAACCAACTTTTACGGGTGGAAGTGAAATG
Organism: Trileptium ribeirensis; assembly: GCA_030248225.1. NCBI lineage: Eukaryota > Metazoa > Nematoda > Enoplea > Enoplida > Thoracostomopsidae > Trileptium > Trileptium ribeirensis. The sequence continues at coordinate 38,650 of JASANE010026886.1, forward strand.
CAAGTTTATTCCGCTCTCGTAATGTCAATAATTTGGTCTTAGCCTTAGTCTCTGGATCACATATTATATAAGGCATAAACATAAATCTTAAGCTAAAGTTGAACGGCTGCCGTCCCCCGAACCCATTTTTATTAGGTTATTCTTTTTCCGAGCCTTATAAAGTCCGGCCTCTAAAAATGGTGCGAAGCACTTGACTAATATTTTATAGTTCTATAGGGTATTTTGCATTTTGTTAAATTCGTTAATATTTCAGCCCTTCTTGGCAAACGTTATCCAATATATGACGTTCCGAAAGGCACAGTCGAGGATTCATATTTGACACTTTGCAATATACAATGGGTATTTCGTGAGTTGCCCCGGGGCTATTTTCCACGCGTTCATAATGAACTTGTTTGCTCGAATGCTGACTCAGCCGGACGTGGTGGAACGTGTTTGTCAAGTGAGTAATGGTGTAATTTTATGGCAGGTAAAAATTTCTCGCGTTATAATGAACTAGTTAGCTCGAATGCTGACTCATCCTGACGTAATGAGAGATGTTTGTCATGTGAGTATGGTCTAATTTTGTGGCAGAAACAATTCCATAAGTGCATAATGAAGCAGTTTGCTCGAATGCTGACTCATCCGGACGTGGTGCAACGTGTTCGCCAAGTGAGTATGGCCTAAGTTTATGGCAGATAAAAATACCGCGCGTTAATAATGAACTAGTTTATTATTAACGTTCCGAAAGGCACAGTCGATGATTCATATTTGACACTTTGCAATATACAATGGGTATTTCGTGAGTAGCCCCGGGGCTATTTTCCACGCGTTCATAATGAACTTGTTTGCTCGAATGCTGACTCAGCCGGACGTGGTGGAACGTGTTTGTCAAGTGAGTAATGGTGTAATTTTACGGCAGGTAAAAATTTCTCGCGTTATAATAAACTAGTTAGCTCGAATGCTGACTCATCCTGACGTAATGAGAGGTGTTTGTCATGTGAGTATGGTCTAATTTTGTGGCAGAAACAATTCCATACGTGCATAATGAAGTAGTTTGCTCGAATGCTGACTCATCCGGACGTGGTGTAACGTGTTCGCCAAGTGAGTATGGCCTAATTTTATGGCAGATAAAAATACCGCGCGTTAATAATGAACTAGTTTACTAGAACGCTGACTCATCCTGGCGGAATGTATTTATCAAGTGAGTATGACCTAATTTTATGGCAGAAAAAATTTCACGCACTCTTAATGAAATAGTTTGCTCGAATGCTAACACGTCGGACGTGGTGTAATGTGTTCGTTAAGTGAGTATGGTATAATTTTATGGCCGATAATAAATGCTGATGAGTCACCGTCTTCTGAGTGCCGCCTTCTTAATAATGACACCTCAAAATATTAAGTGAACCGCGTGTTCCTTTCAATATGTCTCAAGGAGATTGGCCCGTTCAAATCGAAACCTTTTTAGAAATGGTTGAAACGTGCTCCAGAAAGATTTCACTTCTTGTGAGCACTGGTTTTTTTAAGCATATAATGCTCAACTAATATTTGTAAACACGCGGTTTCATGTCAAAATATACTGTGATATGTCATGGAGATACTTTGCTTTTCAGCATATCTGGTGTTGAAGAAACTTGTGGCAAACTTGCTGCCGAGTTATATTGGCTGATTCTTTTCTAAATCCTTTACAGCTACTTTTTAGGTGTTAATATTGTTAATATTGTTATAATTACGAGTGATTCACATGATCTTGCGTCGTAATTTGCCGCATTTTTACACTTATTAACAATAAAATTTTGTTCAAATTTTGGTCAAAATTGGACCAAATTTTGAGCTCTATTCTTGAGCTCAAATTGTGAGCCAAAAATTGAACCTTTGAACGCTTCTTTATATTTAAATGATGGTCACCATACATGGCAGGATATCCTAAGTATAAAGAATTGTAAGGGTAGCCGGCTCCCCTGTCTGGTCGTCCACGGGGGTGCAATTGAACCGCCTGCCAGGGGATAACCGAGGGGGTCGGAGCCTAAGGGGTAACAACTACACCTTATGAGTACTTATGACGGCCTTAATAGATATCAATTATTGATACCTGAAGTTTAAGCAAACAGGATTATATTTTGCAAAGTTACAGACGATAGCTGTAACATTTGGATGTTTTGACCCGGAAAACATATATCTCCGTATTACACAGCTATACATAAATATTGTGATGAGCAGTATCTGCTTATCAAAAATCAGCATATACATGGTAAAAACTTGACCTTCAAAAGAACCAACAATTCCAAAACCATACATTACGACATCGAAATATACACAACTCTTAGTCGATAATGTTTTTAGCAATCTATGCCGTAGCTTGGACAAGGCTAGGAAAATATTGATTATTAAATATGTACCTTATAGGTACACCCACTGTCAAAATTTAAGCCAAACACCGGTCACCATCCTCAAGCAATAACTACGCGACTTTGACGCAAAATTTGTAGATTTTGCTCTAGTATTCAGTTGCTAAACGGGTTCTTGCATACACCACAGGCCTGCAGTTGCAACAGCGCAGGTTCACTGAACTGTAAAATTTTTTGTGGCAGCACTATAGCGGTTACCAAGTTATAGGTGGAAACAACAATATTCGACGTGATTTTAGTTTAAAAGTGGGCTTTGTTTTATCCCAGATGATGGAAAGAGACATATACAGAGCATTGTTTCTAACACTAAGTGCCTATGGTTAAGTGCAATCAATGGTAACAAAATTGCATATATCCGCCTGTCCCTTCCTGAGCCATAGTCGTTGTGGTAACGAAACTTTGGATTAGTGTGACAATCTAGCAACAGAATAATCGTTAACCTAGCAAAAGGATAATCTATCTTTAGCATAAAACTGTTATCAATGGTTTCTAATTTAGCAAGTTTTATGGTGTGCCTTGCTCGGAGTAGTATATGTTAATGTTGTTAAGTTTTTATGACAGATACGCATGCCTACAACTTGGAACTACATTTGGATAGTTCCATCTTCGAGTTCAGGAACTAGAGTGGACATAACTAGTTTTACCGAATTATATAATCCTTGGTATTACCTAGGGTAAACCAAACGGTAATAAAATTAATTAAAGTGCAATTTTTTGGGTTGTTGGGATTTCGGCGATCGAGGCGACCCTGTATTAGATTTTTCCAAGTAAAAGCGCGGCGGCTAATAAACATTAGATCCGAGCATATTGATCGAACAGAACGCAAAATCAAAAGACATTAACATTATGCGGGACAAACCTTAACTAATTTAAACTTACTTAATAAATTACAAGTACATATAAATCATATATACTCATCGTTTGTAGGTTAAGGCAAAATGAGGGAAAAAGGAAGAAAATTATAAGGAACAATTCGAAAGACGAGATAAGATTTTTTATAACTTCCCTGGCTATACTCCAAGGCCATCTACCATCGTAAGCCGATGGATCTTGAACATCTGTGATGTATATGCGCAATTTTCACACAGTTTGTAAAATATATCATATTCATTGCATAATACTAGAATTGTATAACAGTTGAATCAGTGAAACTCCAGTTGTTGCGTGGCGATGGCTTGTCTTTTCTTCGTTTTCAAAAATAGTACATTTCAAAAATTGCATATTAATACTAGGACTGTATAATCTGTGAATCGTTAAAAAGCCCGTTATTGCGCGACATTGACTAGTTTTTTGTTTGTTTTCAAAAATAATTGAGTTTCAGAATACGGCCGATGCTTTCAAGTTTGGCGCAATGTTGATGTGGTTAAAAGTGAATCAGCGAAAGCAGGAATTTTATCTGGTGCCGATACTGACGATTGGAAAAAGCTGACTATTAAAGTTGGAAGCGCTTGTAACTGCCGAGTAAAAGCAGGCTCAGCAGCTCATAATTTAGCCAAAGGATAATTAATTACGGCGACATCCATCGGATGCTATTCGAACAGTGTATTAAAAGAACAAATAATCCATCTAGTAGTGCACATCATGCTGACCATCGTAACTGTTGAAGATTCAAAACTATATAATCACTCAATAAGCACGAACTCTGGTTAAGGCTTTAGATTAAAGGGGTAAAGCATATAAAATACTGTAAAATTATATGCCATGCAGGCATTATTTAAACAAAATTAAAACGATCGGTCAATTAACCCTTTACGGTATGCAGCCAAGAGTGAGAGGTAGGTTACGTTGCAACACGATGCACATACTGAGTTTGTGATACGTTGTGCGCTCGCACGTGCGTTGTTGTTCGCTCACTTTGTGAGGTTTTTTAGCAAAAAAAAGCACGACGCACATCGCTTCGACGAATTGTTATGAGTGCTTTTACGGCTATAACATAGCTGAATGTTGTTGATTATGACCGCACTCTCCTGATTTGAAATACATTATATTTATTCGAGAAATTATGATTTATCACGTTTTCATGATGATTTAGTAACATTTGTTAACGTTAATCGTGTGGCTCTTAATGCATTCCTAACCACAGCTAAAATTCAGATAAAATTTTTGGATCCTTCGCTTTTGATTCTTTCCTAGAATCCGACATTTTAATTTTGGTATATTGAACTCAGCTCGACCCAATTGAGTGCGGTTATTTGCCTTTTGCGCATATCCATGACAAACTGTTTCAATTTTTTTCTGGTTCCAATTTTTCCACTCTTGATTCCCAAAAGTTTCGTAATATTTTTTGTCGACAAATCGTAATTATATCCAACTTTCGAACCATATAAACGAGCGGAGTCGAGTGAAATAAAATTAGTCCAATCGATTCATGGACTAAACAGATATTTACATTTATGTTAAATCCTAAGCGTAAGTCTAAGCATAAGCTTAGTCTATGCCTAACTCAAACTTTTATTATTTTCACCTAAATTGCAACTGGTTTCTCAAAAACCTTAGGTATATTGGTAAATTAGGACTAGTGCATTACATAGATAGAAATGCAAGTTAAAGTGAGTTATTTAAAATTGAAAAGTTATTATTTCATCAGCATTATATATAATTTCTCTTATTTCACTTCAAAGTTGCGATAATACTGCTATATTATATACTAATTTGCTTCGAATTAAGTACAATTATTATTGTAACATTAATAAAATAAGGACTGATATTTTATGTATTTGGAGTTTTGTTGAAAACAAATTTGTTCTGAAAGACACGGAAATAGCATGTACAGCTAGAACGGTTGCTCTGTAGTCATAAGTCGCCAGCTGGTAATTTTCTGCATTAATACCAAAGTCATACACGCGAAAGCAGCGGTTCAGGAAACTACCCCTCCCCCAAGCATATACCCCTCCCCTGGCCCTGGCCTACCTCTCCTGAAGGCACCCCTACCCCTCTGGAGGTCTGAACACCACCTCTCCCGCGTGCCGAACGAGCAGGGAAAATTTTAGTGAAACTAGGTAAATGTAATGTGAATATTGATAAAAATGGGGTACAATCGGCAAAAATGAATCGTGGTCGGGGTGGGGTGAACTTTTTCAGCACCTCTAGAGTACATCTCCCCGAGAGCCACTACCCCTTGAGACGACTCACCGCCGATCACGGCTACCCCGAAGCCTCAGAGAGTCAACATGTATGACCAATTTATATATTTGAATGCCCATTAAAATCGAAAATCCTAAAAATCGAAAATCTTCAAAAATCCCACAAAATTTATTAGCAACTTAAATGTCATAAGCTCAAAGGGAGAGTAGATGCCGAATATTGTCCCCTTGGCGTCACCGATCTCGTTTGTGAGGTAGTCTTATTACCCTGAGCCTTCGTATACCACCCCTTCCCAATTCTCGCGCCGGAGCGCGCAGAAAATGTTGGCAAAAACAGGTAAAAAACGGAATAAGATGTACAAAATTTGAATGACATTGGCAAAAAATGGAGAAAAATTAGAATAAATCTGGCGAAAATTGGCAAACATTTGCGCAAAATTTTGAGCAGTTTTGAGTCTCATATTTTAAAAATTATCCACCCTGACGACCTTCCCATACACCCCACCCCGCTGATCGGCTGATGCCTCCCCTGGGGAGAACCTCCCGCCGAAGCACCCGCTCTCTGCCGGGGCTCCGGAGCTCGCCCATGTATGACAAGATCTCTGTGTAATGCGTGTACCAGCTAGAATAATGATCCCAAATATAAATTGCCAGTTCTGCTAAATTGATTAGAATTTGGAATTTCATCCACAAAAATTCATTCGAAATATCAATATTTTTTGTAATACACAGCTGGAATTTCACACGACTGTATAACTTGGCGAAGAACTTCAATATCATAAACAAAGTTTTAATCGTTTTGAAAGTTAATGTACTTGAGATCGGCTAAAGGCAAGCAACAACCTTCCACCGTGGCAGTGAATAAAAATTGGTAGCTGGTGGCGAACCCGTTATTAATTTATCGCCAATGACAAACCCTGTAGTCGGTGTATTTACAAATGTGTACACCATCAATAGCACTGAACCTTTTTACCACTGCGCTAAGGGCACTACTAAATATATATTGAGATTGCACTCTGTCTCTCCTCCGGAAAAACATAACTAAGGTTGGCTCCATTGAAAATTCTTTCAATCAAGCTTTCAAAATTTTCGCTCTCAACAAATATAATTACAATTAAGAATTTACTTCTAAATTATGGTGTGGCCGCGGCATCAAATTAAACAAATTATCAGGATTTGCCAGCACGCTCGGTGTAAAAAACCGTGCAACTTTCTTGATCGCGACTTGTTAGAAGAAGTTGGTGTTTGTTCTAGATCTTACTCAACTCGTTAGTATCATAATTGACTTCACACTCCATTTTCAGTAAATCATGTTTTGTGGTAATGCTGCGAATATTTCGAAATACAGTTCTGTTAAATTTTTCAAGACATAAATAATGTCATTTGGATATGAAGTCAGTATCGAACAGATGGAATGGAATTGCTTTATATTTTTTTCGAACAAGACACCGTAATACATCTGTGAAATTTGAAAAAAATGATAATTTACTGCGTAAGAACTGAAATAGACAAAGTAACATTAGTAAAACAAAACTGTAACATCCCGGGTTATGGAGGTCTACCTACATCATCCGAGTATATAAATGCATGTACTCAACAATTATATATGCAGTATTGTAATGTGCTGGTTTTTTTATTTTGAATGTTATCCAAAATGGGATATTACCATATTTACTAAAATTATTTAATATGGTACGGGGTTTAGTCTATATGATTTGGCCGAAATAGTGATGGAACCCGGACCCAATAAGTCAAATTCATTCATTTGATTGTCAACAACTTTAATAAAGTGACAGCATGTGATTCAAATAAGATTTTATTCGTTCTGATTTTATTTGATGTTACCACAAATATCAAAGGATAGTTCTCAAATTTGTGTATCTTATGAAACAGGATCGAGCTTATACTTTCAGTCAAGAAAGTACGGCATTGTGTTTTAGAGACTGTTATTCAATAAATTAATTTGAATTTGTCAATAACGCGATGTGTTTTACAATATTAAACTCTTATATTTGTTATATGGCAAAGAACAGTTTAAAAATTCCATGATCGCAGTCATTTTACCAATACATTATAAACAAAAATTATTTTCATCTTTTTGAACTAAACTCCTAATCTAAAAACATTTATGGTCTTTCTGACTTGTTAAACTTGTTATACAAAGTTTAAGCAAAATGCGCTGTAGTAAAATAACTAGCTTCATTTTGCTTCAAAATTTGAAACCGCTCATCACGCGAAGCCCTAAATAAAGTAGTAAATTCATACTACATGTGCTAGTTACGTTGAATAACATCTCATGTTGTAACTTAAAAAATTGCTGTCTTTGATACGAATACATTGATCGACGTGTTTCGGTAAAAAATCAAAAGGAATTCCTCGAAAGAAATAGCTCAATTCTTTTCCAGATTTTTCTGTCAATTTTTGCTATTCTTTCTGGCCGCTTATGTTGATATTGACTTATTGACTAATGGTTTATGCAATTTGCAGAATGGATTCCGCGCGAAGTAATATTTTCCAGTCATTTTCAAGGTATATTAAGTTTCTGTTTTATTATGAAATGCTGGGCTCACATTGTACTGACGTAGCAACGGAAGTTATGTTGTATTCCACCACAAATAATGACAAAGTGGAATGTTAAGATTGTAGTTATTAAATTTTGATGGTATTAATAATAGTGTTAGTTTTCAGACATCTCGCCCTTATGTGTCCTCATCAACCTCCGTCTTAAAATCCTAAAATTATATTAATTTTTTGAGTTTTCTTTGAAAATTTTCCAAAGATCGGGGCGCCATTTCAAGAAGCAACAGTACAATGCAGCATGACTTGCCAAATGCTTTGCCTATAACCGTTGAGTCAGTTCCTAGGCACGCTTTGTGTTTAAAATATACTTGTTCACTTATATATATTTCAAAATTAAACCCTGATTTTAGTCTAAAAACACCCTTTTTGTTTCAAAATTGAAATACTCAGGGACAGAAGCTAACCTTCTACTTTTGCCGGCACGGCTGAGATTAGTCCCTTCCATCCTTAGTCAGTCAACCTGTGACAAAACGACTGCGGTTGCCCGCCCACTGCACCAGGAAAAAGGTGAAGTTCTCCACCAAAACATCTGGAACCCAAAATTTGTCAGGGAAACCCCTTCAAATTAATATTTGGTATTACCTTGGGTGTGCCGGTTTCCGCGGTAACCTACACCGGACCACCCTTACCCACTGGTGTATTGATTAGTTTAATTTAAATAATACCAACACGGCGGATTTTTATGCCGCCGTGCTGCTCTATGTCTGTTGCATTTTTCTTCTCTCCTTTTCTTTTTCTATTACATTATGAATGCAACACGCGGGAACTTGTGGATCATTTACCTTAAGATGTGTACGGCAGTGCCGGATTTTGTCACACTCTGCCGCGACTCTAAAGCCAAGCTTGGCTAGCTGCGATCAGCTCATTTTTCGGTCCCCGCCAGACCCTTTCAAATATATTTAGCTAATAGTAAAGCGAAGCTGATAAATTGTCACAAGAGCCGGAATCGCGCTCTAAAAGCCAGAAATATACATTGCAGCGTTGGAACCGGGTCACCGGGGCTCATTGGGTCAGATTGACCGGGTCACCGGGTCACACCCTTGCCCGGATGACCCGGTTATCTTTTACATTAGAGGCACCTTCTGCAATCATAGTTTCAAGCAATTACAAACACAAACACATGGTTTCGCCTGAAAAGAAAATCCTTACAAACAATGCAAAAAATTTATTCACTTTTGTAAACCACACGAGCACGTGACAGGTGACACTATTTAAGGGACATAGTCACTGGAACATGACTTATATACAAGTGCAAATATTTTACCAAGGCCGGCCAGTGCAAGAGGTAACTGTGTAAGTTAATGAACGTTCCATTGATATGGGTAGGATCTAACGATTCACCAAAATCTTGGCTCACTCAATTGCGAATTTGCTGAGATTACTACTGAGCCATGTCCAAGCAGAGTTGAATGAATATGTCTGCAATTACCTTGGGTAGAAACCTAACGGTTGTAAATTTCTTTTGTGAATACATTTAGAAAGTGCCTTACTTTTGTAATGTTCTTATTACAGCAAGATTTATGGTTTAGAGTATATAATGGAAACAGATATAACGAAAAAAATAAAAGAAGGAATTTATACATTAAAGCAGTCAACCACAAAGCGTAGTGATGTTTGGAAACTGTTTAGAGCGGTTTACGACGAAAATGGCGCTGAAGTATTCGGAGTTGCGTGCTGCGGAATGGTACGCTTGCTAAACTACTGCAAAGATCTGAAAAAAAATCCGGGTCACCGGGTCAAGGTTACAACCGGGTCACCGGGTCAAGGGTTGTTACCCTGTTCCAACGCTGATACATTGACAATGGAAAATCGCTAAAAAATGGAAATTGGTCATATTTATGGTCATATAATTGTAAAACATCCTGCCAGTTACAATAGCGTAATTTTCATGCATAAAATTTACATGATGCGTAATTTTACATAGCAACTAGGTTGGCTGGTAAAAGGTGCTTAACCAAAAATTTTGAAAATAACGATATTTACGTATTTATTTTTTCTGCATTTATGCGTCTTGCGTTAATTGCTAATTTTGGGCCTAGAGCTAAATATTTTGCCTGTAGCACAATCTGCTAAACTGAATGTAATAAATATTTTTTTCTGTAGTCCGTCTGGGCTATCAAACCCTGAGACATAGCCACTTCCGGCTCGTACAAACATACTGGTATACCATGGCTATTTATTTTATTTCTAGCGCGCCGGATGTGGCTGTGCCTTTTTGTCACGAGCCGGAATGGTTTCTGTGACAGAATCTGGCCCTAGGTGCACACATTCTAAACGAAATTATGCATTAGACTGCCGTGTTGCTGCTTTTTCGTTCCATTTCCAGTGCATTTCAAATGAAAGTGCAGTGCAAGGGTACTAGTCCGGCCGCTGCTGCTTTTTATTTCTTTCTTTCCTGCCGCCGCTGAATCTTCATTTAAAAATATACACATGCACAGAGTGGTCCGATATTGTTTTTGAATAACTTTCTCATAATCCTACGGATTTTAACCAAACGCCTCACCAAGCACAAGTATTAGAATTTGGTTTGCCAGGATTTGGCCAAAAACCCTTCGTCAGATTAGCTGCTCCAGTAGCCCTAAGTCTTCACTCTTAATTGTCACGTTGTTGTTCGGGATTACACACTATTTAAATGTCCGCGTATAATTTTTCAGGCTAATGAATCTTCATTGCTATTTATTAGTCAGTACCTCGTAATGGTAAGAATTTTTATGAATACCGTTTATTCAGTAGATAATCGCGCTAAATGTTCATGATGGTTTGAGTGGACTAGATCGTTGTCATGGTTCTACGAAAATTCAGAGCCAAAGTTTTACGCAATAGTTGTACCCGAAGTGGACGGTCTATACGAAAATAGCACGAGTCCTTGATGACGACGAGCACCGTTATTAGGATAGGAGCCGGCCTTCTGCCTCTGGCGACACCATCGAACACGTGGAGCAGCACTTTCGAGAAGATGTTGACACTTACATCTCCCGCGCGACTTCTACGCTTAAAATGCCGCGTCAAACAATTCAAAGAATTTTAAGATTTAAAGCGGCTGCCTGACAAAATTCAGGTTATACACATATTGCATGACGTAGACCGTGCCAATAACCATGCCTTTGCGATGGATCAGATGCAGCGAATATCAGCAAACACGGATCACCTCATCCCACTGGGATTCTCAAACCTGGCATATTTTCATCTTGAGGTATGGGTCGACGGACACAATCATTGTTATTGGGTGCCGCGGAATCCTAATTGGGGTGGTCGAATATGAACTCCATTCCCTCAGGACTACTGCGTGGGTGTTTATTTAGGCCGTATAATCGGTATAATCGTTCCGTTCTTCTTTGATGAATCGGTGAGCTGCGAACGTTATTTTGAAATGCTACAACAAAAAGTTTTGTTCCGAAGTCGAACGTTCAGGTCTCTGACAGTATTATTTTTATGCAAGACGACGCCTCACCGCAGTAGGCACTCAGTGTTAGGTCATGGCTTGATGAACATTGGCCCAGAAAATAAATAGGACGACGTTCTCCCGGTTCGTACTCTAAATTTTCTAGCTAAAATTTGAAAGGTGATTTCATTGTTCTTCCACACAAAATTATGCTTTGGTATGTCTCATATTTATGTAAAATAAACGTTCATTTATGTATATGTATATTTGTTAATGTAATGTATATTTGTTTCATGTTGTAAGCGCTTTTGTAAGGCATCGGCAAAAGAGCGCTATATAAATTATGTCTATTATTATTATTTATCATTTCCCCGCAATTTCAAGTTTTACATCTAGTTATTATATTTCATATTTTGGTCGGTTATAATCACTTCATCAACGCGTGACCAAAGCCTAAGCTAAACTAAAATGGTGTTCAGTCCATAGGCCGAACCAGGCTGCAATATTACTAATATGAGGACAGGATCTCGGTTACATTAGGTGAAGCTTTGTAGTAAACTTGGGCATAGTTTTATTTTTGAAAACCAAAGTGTGCGTCATGGTGACAGTTAGGTAACTACCTGTGAACTTATCGGCCTTCTCCGCGGCACGTTTCTTACCAAAACGTAACCGACATCTCCAATGGTGGCCAAAGGGAAAGGGGAAAAGATATAGAGCGAGTTCGAGGGTTACCCAGGAATATAAGTAAAATCAAGAATAAGGGGAAAGGAGCCACCAAAGGGGATGGACCGGTCTACCAGCGGTCGGAGATACCCTTTATCACTGGATGAGAGTTGCGCGAGTTAACAGCGGTAGACATGTCATCGTCCCGGGCAGGGATATCGAGTTTAGGTCAACGTTAGGTAACTAATTGTGAACTAAGCTGAGTAGGCCGTGTGAACGTATATACACTAAAATAAATTACAGTTCAACCAATTCGGGTTGATTACCAATTGTATCTTGCAACCTAAACAGATGTAAACCGTTGTTTACATTACAAAGTAAATTGCCATGGGATGAAAATTGGGAGTTTACGTATGGATGGCATTGGTGCACCTGGCACCCTTTTAGACGTAACATCTTCAAAATTAAGTTGAGGCTAAACTGAATTTCGGTTAGCAGGATTGCATTTTCGTGCTAGTACTGACTGTACCCTGGCGCGTCCGGATGACAGGCCATGGTGCATTTATAAAACTTTGACCAGAATAAGCTATGACACTAAGTAAAACTTTGTAAAAGTTTGAATTGTGAAAACGAATAAATTTAAGACATGAAAACAAAACTGTAAAAAAGTTGTAAAGTTGGAAGGAAAAGGAAAAAAAAACAAAATTACAATATTGCGAATTAAAACGATAATTTACTTAAAGGTTTCTTGTATGGTTTTATATGGCAGTACCGCGCCCGTGTAGGCTAGTACACCCCTAAGCTTAGAATCCACCCGAACGTGTCCAAGAACACAGGTTCTGGAGTCAATACTTATAAATTTCATACAAGATGTTTTAGGTAAAATGTCGCTACGGCGAAGAGTCCGCGTAACAGTCCCGCAGCGTATAGTAAATAGAATTTGAATAAGTTTTGGCATAAATTTTGGAAAACAAAGTTAGAAAATTTGAACTAATAAATTTTACCATAGGTGATCAAAGAAGAGTGATCGGCAGGGTCCAGAAAAGTGAGGTAACCTCCTGTTACGCCACTGTGACTTATGTCTAGCGATATGTAAAAGTACGGCCAACCTATTTAAATGTGTGTGTGGGCCCTAGTGACAACATAACCTAACACTCCAAAGTGTGTCAGCAAACCTGAACCTAAAGGTATGAGAAACACAAGAACAAATTTTACAAAAGTACTCAATTGGGCGTGAATCGTAGATAGCACGGTATGACACACCCGGGAAAACCGAGAAATAGTAAATATAGAAACAACGCCACCGCTGTGACGACAACCAGTACCATAATACAGAAGTAAGGGAAACCGGTAAACAAAAGAAAATTATATATGAAAAAAAACAAAAACTCGTAGTAAATTATAACGCATAACAACATCAAAATCCTGTCGTTTGTCGCCCATATACACACTGATATATACACGTCGTCCAAAACAATAATATATATTTATGCCAGTCAGATAGCTACCGTCACGATGCAGAATGACGACTAAATTTATTTAATAATAATATATATATTTTAGTAATAATATGTTTCACATTTTCAGGGAATTTCGGGAGAGTTTTGAGTTAGAAATAGGGACATATAGGGGTACCCATAGGGGTGGAGTATATTTTCCGGAGGGGAATAAATGAAATGGAAGCCCCTTTGATAGTTTTCAGGGTTCGGGAAATAGGATATTGTTAGAAGAAGTCGAATATTGATGTATTTGTTTTTGGGAGATTAGAGAACAGTGAAAATTATAGGAACCCAAGGTTAATAAAAATGGAATTAAGGGGTTTCCAACACAGGGAGAAGATGGAATATAATCTAGCAACAGGGAAAAGTTGTACCCAAGTTGAGAAAATCTTAGGACATTTGTAAATTTGCTAAGAAAAATAAAAAGATTGATTTTTAGGTAAAATAAAGTGTAGACTTAGGATATAGGGATAATATATCTCGATATAGGAGTGAATAATGGGTTCACCCGAGTAGGAATACGTGTGAACGTACCCGTTATGGGCTATAACCCATCTGACTGGAGGAAGTAATGATAAAACCAAGAAAAATGTGTTATTTAAGTGAAATTAGGGAATTTGTAAAATTCGACGGATTTTTGAGCTCGGTTTCAAAGGGTAATATGTCGAGAGGGAGAGGAAATAACAGATGGAATATAAAATTTAGATCGTTTTCTCCCTCTCGGAGGTAAGTATAGGAGTCACCCCGTGGGAAGATGGATATCCCCCCGGGGAGGGTAATGAAATTGGTATGATTTTAGTAATTAGGTCAAAACCTATGAAATATTGTCCAGGAAGGAGGGAAATACAAGGTTAGACCTGCCCAAA
>JASANE010026887.1:0-13548 GCA_030248225.1 Trileptium ribeirensis
ACGTATTGCTCTGTAGGAAACTTAAAATTATTGGTTTATATGCACTCCAAGAGAAAAAATAGATAGAAGGTAAATTTCTGATCAGGTACATTGTTTAGGCTAGCGTTGGACAAACAGTGCCCGTAAAACGACAACCGAGACTTTTTAATCAGTACGCTATAAATGAGACGCACTGTGATGCTGCTCGCACAGTTTCAATAATAACAGTTCTTTGCCAAGAAAACAGTTTCTAGCTGCGTTGCAGATAACGTTAGTTTACTTCAATTTAGACTGATTTACCAAGTTTACAAGCGCATTGGCCATTGTTGAAACCAACTACAACTTTGGTATAATTTTTTTTCTGGGTATATATATTTTTTTGGATCCAAAATTAAAATATATTCTTAAAGAAAAATTATCCAAAATATTAACTACGCAAAATTCTTCCTTGGTGGACCTAAACGATTGGACCTTGGACTTGTTTTAATCCGACGATGGGTATGCAGCGTATCAATTTGAGAAGCTTCAAGAAAATTGGTTGCGAAAATCAGGGCAATTGAGGTTGTGATTTTACCTTGTTGACTAATTCAGGTGTATAGATTTTTGGGATTGATGGATGCGACGAAGCTGGCGTTCAAACGTAGCCCAATGGAAAGCAAACCTAAAATCCAGGGAGTAACCGGAATTGCGGTTCCGGCAATGGGCAAAAACCATACCGGAACCGGAATTCCGATTTAAAAAGTTTGTTTGAAATTTTCCACGTTTTTTGCTTCATCTGCGATCCAAACATATATAATATATATTATACAATGATCAAGCTCCAACACAACCAAGCAAAAGAAAAGATTAACTAACCAATTTGCCGTGTGAAACGCAAGTGGGGCACATAATTTCAGTAGGAATTTTTCATAATACCCTGCAGGAGTTTGTTTATAAATCAAAGCCAGGTCGTTGCTTGCAGCAGCTATTTTACACATCCAGAAGTCTGTGCGGTACGTTTCAATTAAACCGGTCCAATTCGGTAACAGAGTATGGCTAACGCAAAAGTACTTAGGGTATGCTTGGCTAACATTAATTGCTTCAAGAACCCGCCAATGCGCTTGTAAACTTGGTAAATCAGTCTAAATTGAAGTAAACTAACGTTATCTGCAACGCAGCTAGAAACTGTTTTCTTGGCAAAGAACTGTATTTATTGAAACTGTGCGAGCAGCATCACAGTGCGTCTCATTTATAGCATTCTGATTAGAAAGTTATCATCTAACTTACGGGCACTGTTTGTCCAACGCTAGCCTAAACAATGTACCTGATCAGAAATTTACCTTCTATCTATTTTTTTCTCTTAGAATCATATAAACCAATAATTTTAAGTTTCCTACAGAAGAACATGTAACAAACGTATGCGTAGTAAAGGGAGGCGACTGGAGACAGAGCGAAAGTGTGTATTCTACGCTCCAAGCTTTGTACGCATATTCGATTAGACGCAGTATACGAAATGGTGTATAGTGGAAGGCATTTTTTGCTCTGGGTGTCCAAAAATCGACATATTTGATCGATAAATAAGCATTATTAGCTTCCGCAGTCTATTTAAAGTTTCAGAAAGGCAATAATACCATCGCAATACATTAAGTTTAATGTAAAAGTTATTTTTAATGCATTTTAAATCGACTATACCTTCATTTCTTCCTTCATCTGTTTTACTATATATAAATTTCGAAGATCAAGTTCCGGTTTAAGTCAACGGTTCCGGTTGCTGGTTCCGGTTCCGGAAAATTTCGGTTCCGGTTATTCACTGCTAAAATCATAATTCTTCTGTTAAAGTGTGAAAGGGTTTTATGCTTATTTTATTAACACAAGAATAGGAAAGTCGAGGAATGGATCTATAATGACTTCGTTAAGTTCAGTGAGTCTGATCACTATCCAATGATCGAGTATTTTGTTTGGTGTTTGGTTTTGAACGTGGTTTCTTCTGCCCAGTATATTGGGATTCCTTGTGGCATTTGTTGCAGGATTTAATTCAGTTCGTGATTACTTTGTCAGCTCATATGTTTATATAGTTGAAAATGATTAAAATAATAGTTTTTTATTGTTGAAATAACATTTTTATATTTTTAAAGGGTAAGTACTATTCCCGATTTCCATCATTTCTATGGAAAATTCCTTCGCCAAGTACTACAACTTTGCTGGAACGTTAGCACCAAAAATAAATTTTGACGGATTTCGAGTTTAGTTGTACCCAGAGATTTAGAGATATTTGCTAAAGAGGTATATATATTTTTTTGGCTTTTTTGCGTTTTTACATGGTGGACGTGAAAAATCTATGTTATAAAAGGAGAATTTGTTATATAAAATGCGCGAAATACTCAAAATTGACAGTCGAACGAATGCCACAGTTCTTTCTTTAGAACGTGAGTGTTGACGGGTGTGTGCGGAGTTCGTGCCGTGACGCTAAATTAAAAATTATTGCATGCAGAATGCATTTAAGATTTTTTACAAGTGTATTAATTACCTATTATTTCGGAATCCTGACCAGATTGAGCTGAAAGCACTAGGAAGAAAAATTGTGAACTTTTGTCTCTGTTAGTGATAACTCATACTTCGAGGGGTGGATTTCTACAGAATTTTTCAGTCAGAGATGACGATACGTAGGGCCTTTATTTTTGAGCACAATTGTCCCGATCCCGTCTTCTTAGTTAAAATGGCCAAGCCCGTGTTTCGACAGATATGGAAAAACTGCCCATAACCTTTCACCGAGATCTCTTGCCAGACCGTCTTTTTTAAACCAAGGCCCGGGCAAATTTGTGTGCTTTGTGCTTGCAAAAACATCAAGGTCGTGATAAAGTAAATCGTTATAATTTTTACCTGAAATACTATTCTAAATTTGAAAATTCAATAAAACATTGTAAAAAGCGCTTTAAAACAGTTTTCAACCTCAACAGCGGAGTTTCCATTGAGAGCACTACGGTTAAAATTGTGAAAATTTCTTTTTATATGTTTCTGTCATTCATAACTCATTATCAGGTGTATGGATTTCGGTAATTTTTTTATTCGATCGCAAAAGTGATGAGGATGTGCCAGTTATACGAACGAGAAAATCTCTGATTCATCTTCGAGGCCAAAATTGCAAAAAACGGGTTTTTAAATGTTTTTGCCACGGCTATCAGTCCTCGCATCGATACCGAGACCACTGTGCAGAATCCGCTGATAGAAATCTACAACTTTGCTGACCACTATTTTTTCTGGGACCACTCTATGGGCCCGAGTATTGCCTGTCGATTCATAGCCAGAAATAATGTTTTTACATTTCCACGTGTTGCATGTTTTTACGTTACAAAGATTTTCTGTTAGGTTATCAAGCTCGCCGATTACGACGGTTTTCCTGTTTAGAGGCCGAATATTATAAATTTTCATGGGGTTTCAAGGGTTTTACTATCGGCGAACCCGATTTCCAAAATGTGAGTTTTCGTTTGTTTGGTTTATTTGTTGCTGGGCATCAAGAATTGTCTATATATAAGTTTTTACACATGCTGGATACGATGGTTCGGTTATCTGGAGACTACCACGACTATTTCGTGCATTTCAGTTTTTAATTGGTTTAGGGTTTGCGACAGGTTTAGGGTTCAAGAGGTTTCGTGTAGTTTATACATAAAACACAAAGCCTGTTACAAGTTATTACATAAAATTACCACTTTATGAAGCCACGCTCGCTTCGTTTCACCCTTGATTGCGAGTTACTAGTTATTGATGTTTTTCATTAAACGTTGAATTATGAATTTTTTGATCTGGAGTCCGTCAGCTGAAAGGGGGCTCTTCATATCATGCCTGGCGCAAAATATTGATTCGAACCAAGACTCCCCTAAGGGGATTTTAGCGTTGTTCGGAACTGTTTTTGGTGACTATATATATACGTATATATTTCTTATTGATTTAAGGCTTTAACGGCAATGTTTCATTGCCGTCTGCTGCAATGCCCCAGCAGTCTTATTCCTGTACTCAGTTTTCCAGCACAAATGGACCAGTGTCGGGCTCCCAGCTTCTATCGACGAGCACCGGCGCCAACTTCAACAACAACAATTTGGTTTCGATTAATCACGGCGATCCGCCTCAGCCACCGGAGTTTTGGACACGCGATGCGGCGCCATACTATTTTAGCAGTAGCGCTCAAAATCGCGGTCATAACAATTACGTTGTTGGACCGAGGTCGTTAGACGGTAGTCAACGCTACTACGACGCGAGGGATCATGTGGAAAAGGGGTTAGTGCTTGCCTTGGCAATCTTAATAAGGCTAAGCGCATGGTAATCAACAGTATCTCTGCGCTATGATGTTATATCAGTAAGTTGTTTCCGGCCTGAAATATTGTGAAAACACAAGACCGGAATACCTTTATTATATTATGCAATAATATTTGTCGTACTGAAATGTGGTGAAATGTTCAGACGGAGCTTTTTTAAGTTAGCATTCAAGGACTCTAGTGCTTTCTGCCAGATAATTAAAAGTAAGGCTCACCCATTCCTTGATTCTCTGTCCGGGTGCTTTACGCAATATCGGATTTGTCCTCCTCGAGACCAGTTCTTCATGAGAAATCGTATCGTTCTGGTCATGGGCGAGTAAACTTAAGCTGACCCACCAACCGTCCTGTTTTATAATTTCGCCTTAAAACTGTTCCCGAACGTTACTTCGTGGAATTAAAATTCGGTGCAAAACTGTTTGCAGACACATCTGATCTGACATTGAAATCTAGCATTTTGCATTCGCGAAAATTGGAGCGAATTTAGGTTGGCTTGGTCACCTTAAGCTTACTCACACATTAGCTGGGTTCCCATCAACAGGGAACATTTGTAATCGAACAGGGAAAACTTGGAAATCAATGAATTTTCGCTACTGGAGAGGAACTTTTTGACAAAATGTTGCGCGCGGCATGCATAGGTATTAATTGCACGGCACACCGGTTGTATAATGGAGCATAAGAACAGATGAGCAGTTGTGGTATAAGATCATGTGTGTGGAGTAAAGCAAGCTGAAACGTTCTAATTGATATATATATATATACTAGGAATGTACGGGGGCTTACCCCGGGCCGGGATTTAGCCCCGTGCCGGGGCAACGTGGAAGCCCCGCCCCGGTAAAGGTAAAATTTAGGTGCCGTAGGTGGAGGCTACTGTTTCCGAAAAAGTATTTTTGGTATATACCAATTAGTAGAACAGATAAACACAATCTGCTGCTTTAGCTGAAGATATAATGCTTGCTACTAACTAGGACAGTGCAAATTCTACATCGCCTTCCTGAAACTGTGAACTTTATTTAGTTCACAACGTATATACAATATATTAAACTAATAAACTAAAATGTTAAAACGATCTAATCGTTCAGGAAGTAAACAAATTCTTTGTTCAGTGCAAACCATGGCACTTGAACTGGATAACCTCTCGCTGCTAACTGTTGACGGAGGCGGTGCTAGAAGCTTGCGTACCAACGGCGCTAGCATTGGATATACCGCCATAGGACACTGAATTCGGGAGCACAAAATTTTATTCCGGGTAGGAATCGGGTTTTGCACACAGGTAAACCCAAGGATTTCACGAGTCCAAATTGGAGAGTCTAATTAATGTTGTAACAGCGTTACCGCTATGCTATGCCATATGGCTTAACACCCGAACAACGTATAGAGCGGCTGGCTAGGTATGATATACCATGTGACTTCAAGAATTTTTTATTCACGCATTGAAAAAATCTTATATAAGTATTTGTCTCGCACCCCGCAATAAGAAGACCAGTGTTTGAACCTATTACAATTTTAATAGGAAATTATCTCTTTCGTTATTTGTAGAAAACGTTTGGGAAAGTGTTCACAACGCTATCAGCAGCAACAACACCAAGGATTTCCGACGATGAATTTGAGTAGCAATTGGTCGGACATAGCATCTGATGTCGGCTACCGGCGGGGTAACAAAAGTGGCTTCGGAGGAGCATTCAGCAACGCCAAGGCATCTGATCACAGCAGCACCGGTAATCAGCATCGATCATCGAGGCGACCGTTCAAATCGCGGTCTTCACGACGAGGACACCAGAATCGCTACGAGCAGGAAAATCCGAGCCAACCGCTGGATGCTTATTGGACCGATATGGAAGTGAATCGGGACGCGCAGTCGGAAGTTGGACTTGGATCGGCGTCAGGTTGGCAGTTGAAAATTTCAAAGTCATATTCTTCAGGGAAAAAATTATATCCCTTTCGTTTTTGCGGTAGCTGAATTCGTGTGTCGAATTCGGTGCCTGAGAAGAAGCCTTTGTTTGCAAAAGTGATGAAAAGTGCTTGTCAATGTGTGTTTTGTGCTCAGCCAACGTTTTAAGCTTAGCCTTAGGCATTGGGACTAGAATTGTGGGAACTTCACTCTGTTCAACTCATCGTTCATGATCCAGCTAGCAACATGAATCATCAAGTACATTACGCGGTGTGCTTATTTTATATAATCTATATTCACGATTTATAGCTACCTTGTTGCTCATTGCTTGCTCTGTTCGTAATAGTTCCGCAACCTAAGCAGATTATTCGGTCAGGGCCGGACAGGCTGAGTCAAAATTCTATTTTTACCCAGCAAATATGAAATTTTTTGTCCAATATAGTATCAAAATTGCCGGGGCGTATTTTGAAAGGCAGTTTTTACTCATATCATGATTAGATATATGTTACTGTAACTTATGTTAAGGAATTTTCAAGAAACTCTTAGTGCCAAATTTAGTTTTGTAAAAAAAATCGAGAATTTAGGATTTTGATCGAAGAAATTCTAGCGGTCTGGGACCGGTGCAGCTGCGTGTACGTGATGTCCGTACACGGAGATCATTAGTGCCTAATCATAATTGCTACAGAGGCCAAAAAAATTTTGTTTATTGTAACATAGAGGTTTTGCGGGATCAGAGATCGGAATTTAGGCTGGCTGCCTGTACCGGGACTTTGCAAACGACTGATATATTTTTTGTTGGACCTTGCCATGTTCATATATATCTAGTGCAATAAACTTTAGGTATAAGTTACTTTCGCTGTAATTAACAGACAGTTTATAGCATCCAGCAATGGTGCGTGCTTCAGTGTGTTAGTAAGTGCTGGAATATATTCTTAGCCATAATGTAGCAAATTTATTATTAGTTTCGTAGTAATGTAATCAACACTTTAGCGGTGCTGTTAAAAGCACAGACCTGTTCATGAGGTGCCAAGTTGTGGCCCTAAAAATAACCACAGCCCAACTGACGCCCAATTTTAATAGATGCCTAAATTTATTATTGTTTCTCTCATTCTCAGGCCAGACTCTTTGTCTCGAAAAGGTGGGCTGACGGCACCACTGGGTTGTCTGTTGGTTAAACTTTGTAAATCATTCTTTGTGTTTGATTTTCCGTATGAGCAGTGTTTTTGCGGTGCTTAGAGCAATCGATACGTCGTTTTGATGTTCTTATTCACATTCTATTCCAGGCCAAATGGTCAGCTATTTCGTTGGCTTAGATTGCAACAATGGGAAACACCCTTTGAAATAGCATTTGACAGTTTGCAGTCGTTCCATTTCTTACCAGATGTCACAGTCGTAACTTCATCGATGCTTCCGCTGGTCTGGAGTTGAATTTTTCTATCCGCGATTTTGAGTCCGAGTATAGGTAAATGCTGCAGTTTGCGACATTCGCACTGGCCTTCGCTACCGCAACTAATTCTGTTCGAAAACTCCTTCCAGAACTTCCCGCTTCTTAAAAGAAACGACGTTTTCTTGCTATTGCATGGATGTTGTTTCACTCGTTTTGTTATGAAGTAATTTGAATAATTGTGTTTTTAGCAAGGTGCCACAGAAAACATCAGTGGGATTTTACGAAATTACGCCGCACCGATTGTATTGGTGCCCCGTCTGCGCGCAAAGTGTCTGATCGAAATGAATTCTCGACATCAGAACGCTATTTGATCGAAGCCTATAATTTTGACAACAACAACTGTGATTCGTGTAGTCGTGGCTCGGCTGCGAAGAACTATACTAGCGGCGGCATCAGTAGTAATTCGTATTGTACCTCATCAGCCGGGGTAGCCGGCGGAGCGGCTAGCACATCGTCGTTTTACCATTATGCCGACCATCCTGCAACGATACTGTCAGCGGCTGCTAATTATAAGCGAACCAACGACAATGAGTCACAGTCGCTAGTGTCGTACTATACAACGACCGGCGGTGACGAAGCCTCGCTGAGCCGGCAGCTACAAAATACGTCAACCGATATTGCGTCATCGGGTAACAGCCGTACGAAGCTTGGGAATGTCAGAAATTCCAACGGAGAAAAAATCGTGCACTCAAAGTCTGACTGTAATTCGCTGGCGGTGACTTCTAATTTGACCAACGAGATTTCGAAATGTAACAAAAATGGAGCTGGTGGTAAGCAGCAGCAGGCGTCACGGACGGCAACAACACTGGATCGGCGACTTGCTAAATCGTCTGAAGATGAATGTGGAAATCTGAAAGGTGCGTAACCGTGAATACTGGGTACTGGTTATGGTAGGATACGATTTATTCGCAGAATTAGTTTCATGCGAGGTCGTATTTCATACGAGAGCTCTGTAGTTTTATCGTTTCGAATTTCTATTATCCAAGAGTGCATCAGGGAATAGTGTGACGCTTTGCATCACACGTATATTAACCCGTACTTAATGACACCTGCATTTTCGGGCTAAACCCCATTTCTGGACGCTCGTCATTTCCGGACCAGCCACCGAGTTTTAGGGGGATATGTCAGATCCCCCATTTTCTGGGGGGTGGGTTAGAAAGTAGCTGCGAGTTCAAATCGCCCAAACCCCAAAAAACTGAGCGGTCTGACATTCCTCCTGAAACTGGGGGTGGGTCCGTGCATCACTGGGAAATGGGACAGAGTTATGCCGACAGCCTCCGCGTCACCAAACATTGGTTAATATATGAGTATTGGCAAGTGTCATACTCTTCCCTAATGCATTCTTGCGCTATGCTGAAAATAAATAAAATCCTGTTTTGCGATTGCCAAATTTTGCTGGCCTATGATTGCTTCGGGAACCAATGTTTTTCTTTCGTTTTTGCAGTTTGTTGAGCAAAGGGAGTTCTTTGATAGGTGTGTGTACCAACAAAGTGATTTTTGTTGAGTGCAAGGTTACAACTGATCCAGACTGAATACGATTGTGGCTTGTTCATGCTTAAGTAAAAACATACACTATATTTTAGGAACCGGAAAGCCAAAGATGTCCCAGCAACAGCAGCACCATAACCGTATTCCCGATCTTCTCATGGTACAATCTCAGCCGAATGATTCGTTGGTGACACAATTTGATATGGGTAGCGGTAGAAACATTTACTCGAATACAGACGCGATGCTCAGAGCTAAGGATTCGACGAGAGCCAACACACTGCCGTCCGATGGTCGGGCTAAACAGGTTCAAAGCACGGCTAAAGAAGCCAACGCCCTAAAACAAGCGCCAGAACAGCTGCAACCCAAACAGCCATGCGAAGTGCATCGAACTGTTGGTGACGGAGTCGAAGGTCGACTGCGTTTGATATTCGATGAGCAAAACAACCCTCTGGGACCGCCTTCGATAACGGTGCAAGGCCGCGACAGGGTTGAGCCTCCAACTCGTCCACCGAAGCCCACCACCACTACCTCCACGCGGATTAACAACTCTATTATCGAAGCGTCACGATCTGACCGGAAAGAAAAGAAGGTAAAGCTATGTTTATTGGTTTATTGGATCATGAACATTAATATTATTTTGCTATCGCTGGATGTCCCAGTACGCAATTTTTCGTAATGCCGTGTTCGAGTTGTGAACTAAGGTTTAAAAATATTCTGAGAAAGTAACATTAAGAAAGACTTGACTATGAGTTTCAAGTTATTTATTTATCAGTAAGCTACTTATACGGGCTGGTTGTACTGATGTAATTCTACAGTAGGTACCTATGCCGTTACCCCTCCCATGGCGTTACAGAAGAATCAAAATACACCATTTTATCTCTGAAATTTTGCATTTTTTCATTTCATATTTTTATATAGCTACCTTGAAGTTTGGAATGGGTATTCTTTTTTGGTCGTTTTTGTGCTGTAGCTCAGAGTAGGGTAAGCTTGCCTCAATTGTTAATCTGTATACCCTGACATTAATTACCATCACTGAAGCGCAGTCAGAAACTGGCTTTCTTGCCGGAAAATTGACACTCATTCTGGAAGTTTTAGCGTCGTGGCAAAACAGTTCCTGGATTTTGTTGGATGGGGACGATGGAAATTGTATTGGATCATTTTTCTGTTCAGTCCTTAGAAATTTGGAAGCTAACTTCAATTGAATGACTATTTCGCAATGAGATTTTTCTATCTCTAAATATAAATCATAAGATATAACTAAGAGATATTTCAAATGTTTATATTTTTTGGTGAGGAACATAAGCCTATTTTGATAATTCGTTTATGACCTGTCTCGATATGTTTTATCATATGCTCATACATCTGTCCCAGATATTACCTTGGTCTCCAATGTCCTAGATACGATCTTTTTCTAAAATCCTGCTGGCATCCCAAAAAACCTTGTTTTTCGTACATATATCGTATAATACATATGCTATATATTTAGAACCGTTCATTATATAAATTAATTTGGGCACTAAAATGACTGTGTGAACAGCATTTGAAACCCAATATATATACTTCGTTTCAAAATTTGATTAATAACCCTTGTGCTCCAAGAATGCTATTTTTCGTATGCCTAGTCTGTTATCACCGCTGGTCTCACTGACCTAGATACCCAACTTTTGGTTCGAAATTTTTACAAATAAATCTACTTCTACACTTGTATCAAAATTTCAAATACCTATTAGGCGCTAGGATATGTCAAAACTTGCTAAATTAGATTATTTATGGTGCGTCTATCATTAATTGAAGTACTCTGCCACACTTTCAAATATGTAGTTTAGTTTTTCTTGGACACCCATTTCATGGAAACAGATGGCTTTAATAATATACCTTTCACTGACATTCAGTTTTATTCAAGTTGTGAATAGATGGCAAGCGATAGCATAGCGCTTTATATAGCTAAAATGAATTATTATTTAATACGACAGTCCACTACATCTAATCCATACTGGAGCGCATAGCGATAGATATGAATTCGCTAACTATCGTTAGTGCCCCCACCTCTCCCTCCTCCTCCACACTCGACATTTCGGCGCAGTGCCCCCACCTCTCCCTCCTCCTCCGCCACACTCGACATTTCGGCGCAGTGCCCCCACCTCTCCCTTCTCCTCCACACTCGACATTTCGGGGCGAGGAAAATTTTAGCAAAATTTGGGGTAAAATTTTCCATAATAGGGCAATTTAGGGAAAATTTATCGTAAATTGGCAAAACTCGAGGGAGGGGTTGAGATTTGAGTTTCTAAACGTTTTTAAAAAATTACCTACCCCCAAGCCGACGAGTCTTCGATACATAGGTATGGTTATATATTATAAAATCATGATGTATGATATAAAGTAATTATGATAGTCCCCTAAGAAATTCTCACCGTAGGGTCCATAAAACTATAAAAGAACAAAAATTCAAAAGTATAAAACGTTTAAGTCTCCGGGAGAATCAAGCGGCATTCAGATTCTTGTTCTAACATTACATGGGCAATGCGGGTGTTGGAATACACTCTTTTCTGGAACAATTCATCAAAAAAGCGAAAATATAGCTACAGCCATACACTTTGAATTAAACGGGCCGAAAAAACATTCACTCCACAAAAACACACGTTCACAATTATTATTTTGAACTTACCAGAGTAGAAAAGTGTAGAATATTAAACGCAATATCTATATTATACCAAATAGTCGGTATTGGGTGAATTTGAATATTTGGAACATCCCTGTTTTACCCTAAATTTTGCTATTTGGTAGATTTTTTAGACAATTTTCATCTTAATTGGCTAATTTTTTTTTCTATAGCGGGGGGGCGGATTCTGGGGGTAATCTGAACTATTGATACCTATTATGGTGACTGAAGGCGGAACTAACTGCGGACTTTAATGGTGGGTGTTTTAAAGTCCTGGTTTTTTGCGTAAAATAGGTCACATCATTTCATGAACATACACAAGTCCGGGTTAGAGGATTTTTATACGAAACCGGGTGACCACAGAAACTTAATATTAAAGGTAACGTAGTATGAAACGCAGAAAGCATAAATTTAGTCGCTAGATTATATACTCAAGTGTCTATATTTAGCATGAAACATTTGTCTTAGATAGGCAACAGAGTATGGGATACATATTTCATGGTATATACGAGCAAAAGGAAAAATTGGAAATAGTAAAATGCAAAATAGTTGCACGGCTGAAAATCTTGAAAAAACTAGTCTTATATTTTGATTTTTCAATTTACAATTTCACTTTCTCGATTTCGAATCCATGTTTGCTTTAAAACCTCTCAGTTGTTGCCTCAGTTTTTTTAGAAAATAAGGCTGATGGATATGTTTGCTACGACTCCGGAAAGTTAGTCTTGTTTGTGGAAATTTTCCTTGCTTAAAGTGAATCGCATTACCACTATCCATCAAATTTGATATTGGTAGATTGAATGCATTGAAAGTCTATTTTTGCAATTAAAATGTTCTAGGCTCAGCAGCATAGCAGCTCGAATAGCAGCAGTCGTAACGGTACCACCGATAGGTGTCCGAGTAGAGCTCGTCTCGAGAACGAAAAGCTGGAACTTGAGCGACAACTGAGCGAAACGAAAGCAACGCACGAGCGAACGCTGGACGATATTGCCGAACGGATTGTTCAAACGCTCGATCAGCATAAGCAAGCGCATGCGGTTAGTTGTTTGAAGGGGAAAACAAAACAAAACTAGTTACTATCTTAGGGTATATTTGGTAGTGCGATTTCCTGTGAGTATTTGAAATACATTTTTCATCTCGGCTTCATGTGAGTATTTGAAGTAAATTTCAATTCATTTGATGTCACACTATGTCGGAAAGCGAATCGTTGTAATCACACTCAGGCAAGCTGGATTAAAACCAAATAGATCATACCACAGCTATGTTTAGGAATTTTATGCAACATAAAAACGACCGTCCTGACCCGCTTTTGATTTGGATCCACATTGTGCCTCGTATACCCAAACTAGCTTGTACTGCGTATATTGTTTTCATTTTTACAACGCATCACCGGATTTGCGACTAATGAATTGTTCATGTGCCATCGGATCGGATTCAGTATGATCGTGCTCGCTCAGCCAATACACAACGTAACCGGTGGTTCTGAAAATGAAGCCTGGAAATTTTCGCTGGGCAACGAAGCTACGCCGTGTGCTGTCCTTGAATAAAATCGTTGCCTGATCCTTATTATTAGCACGCATGAGAAGATGTATCTGAAGTTATAACTGGCTTTGTAGCTGTTTCCTTCTATGCAACGATAGGAACGGTCGCCTCGAGGTTCGTAGGCTGAGTTATTGTTCTGTAAAAACTATGTATATACTCCTTGCCGAAATATTGAGGTTCTATTTGTATACCATTAATTTTGCCATGGGCTATTTTGTACAACTTGAAAAACGGTTAAAATCATAACGCAAACGCTTTT
>JASANE010026888.1:0-12941 GCA_030248225.1 Trileptium ribeirensis
CAATGTAATATACAACGTTGTAATTTTTAGACCAGCCAAGAAAAAACAACATTTTAGTAGCTTACACAACAATGAAAGTTATGAGAATGTGTTTCGTGGGATTTTGAGCACAAAATTGGGTGTCTATGACATTCTACATGAAACTTCTGGTTCAATGCAAATAACTATCACACATTCCTGAGTACAACGAATGATAGTGAACAACTCAAATTAATATCGTTAATTCAAAACTGAAACTTCTTTCAGTGATCAAGCAACCTCAGTACTGGCAGTCGCTTCGTGGAAGACTCACTAAATCGAGGTATGCTGCATTGGTTCATGTGCAGGTAATTCGGAGATTAAAAACTTGGAGGATCCTCACGATGTTTATCCAAGAACGGGTGTCACATTTATCCATTTCGCTATTCGCAGCAAAACCTGAAGGATCCTCATGATGTTTATCCAAGAACGGGTGTCACATTTACCCATTTCGCTATTCGCAGCAGTACTTGGAGGATCCTCATGATGTTTATCCAAGAACGTGTGTCGCATTTACCCATTTCGCTATTCGCAGCAGGACTTGGAGGATCCTCATGATGTTTATCCAAGAACGTGTGTCACATTTACCCATTTCGCTATTCAGTAGGCAAGAACAAGGAGGATCCTCATAATGTTTATCCAACAACGTGTGTCACATTTACCCATTTCGCTATACGTAGCACAACTTGGAGGATCCTCACGATGTTTATCCAAGAACGGGTGTCACATTTACCCATTTCGCTATTCGCAGCAGGACTTGGAGGATCCTCATGAAGTTTATTCAAGAACTTGTGTCACATTTACCCATTTCGCTATTCTCGGCCGGACTCGGAGGACCCTCATGAAGTTTATTCAAGAACTTGTGTCAGATTTACTCATTTCGCTATTCGCAGCAGGACTTGGAGGATCCTCACGAAGTTTATCCAAGAACTTGTGTCACATTTACCCATTTCGCTATTCGCAGCAGGACTTGGAGGATCCTCATGAAGTTTATTCCAGAACTTGTGTCGCATTTACCCATTTCGCTATTCGCAGCAGGTTGTTTTAGAACTTTGAATAGAACATCGTTGTTTAGCGAGAAATCTGATAGTTTCTTTTAAATTCGAAAAAATAATGAATCAGTTTATATAATGTGAATTAATTACAGTGCTAATGATATACATTGAATGTTTATACAAGATCAAATTATCTTTCAATTAATACCGCTAGACTAATCGTTCGGTTATTTAGAAAAGCTTCCAGGTATCGAAAAAGAGCTTGAATAGTTTGAATCAAAGCCTAATTTAGTAACTTATGAAGCTTAGAAAAATTGAATTAAGCTACATTTCAGCTCATATCGTTTTTATACTTTCACGTTTTGCCCCGTAAACCCAAACTTTATAAATGACCTCTACTAATTGCCACTAATTAGGAAGATTTTGGAGCTTTGAGATATTGTACAAATGATTTAGCATCTGTTTATTAAAGACATTAAATTGAATTTGGCTATGAAAGTTATTTTGATTGAAAATGGTTCCGTTTAATATCTCTGTTGCTCAGAATCTATTTTTCATTATATTTTTTGTAACCTCACAATATGTTTGGATGGAAGTCGACAGTAACTTGACAATAGACTATAATCCTGGCACGGTGTATTGTCCTCCGTATTGGATCAAAATACCCCAAAAATCGCACACGGATGATTCCTCTTTAGTTACCTACGGATTGCCTTATGTATGTATGATTACGTTCAATTCCCAGCTCGACTACTTCGGAGCTTCCCGCAACTGTAGATCGCTTTGGCAGCAATCGTGGTCGCACAAGTATGGTCTAGGCTATCCGTATCTAGCTACATCGCGTAAACACGTCGAAGCTTTGAGATCCTTAACAGTTCCTGGCTATGCGCTGTATTCTAACTGGATTTCGACGTATATAAGTAAGTCGGCTCATCAAATCCGTAATGGCATGGACCAAGTCTTTAAACCAGTTACTTCCACTGATGCATTTGAACATTAATAAAAGCTATACAATAAAAGTTAGCGGCCAAATTATGAAGCCATCAAAGGTGCTATGCGAAATGGTTTACGGAACATGGGGTCAACGGGTGTTGACTACGTTTGTGGTGCCATGCAGCACTCGGTTGTCGCACGTCGTTTGCGAGGTGGCACCGTTTTCGGCATAAGTATGCCCGGGCTGGTAGGGAATCCTTCGAAAGGGCAAACAAGACCTGGTCCAAATCGACAAAGCTTCACAATGAAACGATAGACCATTTATATGAAGATTTCATTCGCCGGCTACAGGTAATTTTTTACTCCCGTAGTTCTTATTTTGTCGGATGAAGTTTGTGATACGTCTCCAATTTTACAATTTTATTTTATCTAAGGGAATTTATGGTCCCTTACTTATGAAACCTCTCTAAAGCCGATATTTACATTAATGCCAACGATTTACAGTATCTTAATGCTTGAAGAAATACTGGAGAGTAGCAAGGTCAGACTGGGATTGATGTAAATAAAGCCCTATCGGCTAGTAAAAATTTTAAAAAATACGCCATTACCGAAATGGTCATATTCAACTGGAATCGCCGCTACCAGTTCGCTATTTGAAGGTCTAATTCAAAATAAAGTATCAGGCGTCCAATGGCGTAGTGGAATTTGCGGTTAAGTTTGAATTGCTTGTTGGTATTGAACGATAACGTAGAGGTAAAAATTAGTTACAATTACCTAAAAATGACAATAAAATTTTAGGTTAAAATTTGTGTGAGTACGGGACCTTCCTGAAAGTGCAGGCGTCATAATCAGGTTATACTCGAGTTGAGCTTTCTCCAAAACACCATCAAAGAACGCTTCAAATCTGTATAACTAGTACTTTACACCATTTGTATTGCCAATGAAATTTGGAATTAATTTATTTTTTATCTGAGCAAACTATGTCTCCAACATACTGCAAAATGTTTCGATAAAAGCTAACAGTGAGATCTCTAAGAAGCAATTGATTTATACAAAACATATATATTTTAATGATGTAACCGAGAACCGGTGATTGGCAAATCCGCCACCGGCTGCACACGAAGTGTACTGAAACAGCTTAACGATGTGTTTGGTATAGAGTAACAAATTCTTGTTGTACAAATTTAAAATTACTTACGTTAAAATTCAACATATTCCCTATATCTATGAATCGTAAAACCAGTGACTGCTCGCGTATTCAACGCTGGAGGGATTATGAATTCAAGTTTTCTTCGGCAATGGAGTCGCAGTACACCAAGGGGAACATGAAGCAGGGCATGGCAAATGGGAGCGTTTCCTCCTACAATTTAGTCAAAACAAGTGATAGACGTTGTAGCAAAAGAACTATGGACGACCCCACCCCCGCCCACTTTTGCCGGACACCCAGTTTTGAAGATCTTGCTACGCCCCTGGAAGGGCCTAGTTTTGACGTTAAAAACCATCACACAAATAACTTACGCAATGTTATCTACAACCCGAACGCAACGTCATAGTTTTAAATACAAATACGGTTTTGCCAATAGAAATTGGTTGCACACGTATGTATTATTGTAGTTTCTTGGTGCAACCGTTTGAAATTTTTTTGATAAAGCATCTTGATCAAAAGCTAAATGCAGCTTAAGGCGCCACTTTATGATCAGAAGTGAGAGTTCACTTGAGATATTTTGCGTAAGATAAACATCAAAGTTCGTTTAAGCAGCCGTATATTGATTTCAATCACACCGATTACTTCGGGAGTGGGAACTTGAAGATGCAGCGAAGTTTGGTAAGGCAATCTCAGTTGTAATCTTATAAGATTTGAAGGTTGTTTAAAGTTGTCTCGGTTTTGCGATGGTTTTAACTGAATGCTGTTGGGTTGAGATCGTGCACATGTCATAGATAACAAATTTATCCACTGAATACCAATTGAGAAACAGCAATAATTACTATAAATATTTACGAATGCAATTTCAGCCGAACTGAAAAGTCACAAAAACAAAACAGCAAATATCAGTGTTCACAACTAAACGCCTACATCAGAATCACCCCAGTCCAATGTCACACATGGCGAATCACAACCCTTCAATTTTTTTAGCTATCTAATCTACTTAAACCTATGCAGAGCAGACGCAATATCTGTAAGGGCAAAGCTAATTTATGTTTGTTAAATACCAGTTTAATTGGAATAACATACAACAATAAAATATACTTACAGCTAGCTAAGTGATTAAAGCAGAAAATAAACAATACTTGAATCTTTAAATAGTAGTCGTGAAAGTTGGATTTTGAAGGTTCATTCGCAATCGGCTGAATCGAAAATAAAGAGACTATAGTGTGCTTCTGGCCACCGTCTCTAAGCTTCAACTTTGGGCGATTTTCGTTACGTAATTATTGGAACAAGTGCACCACGGTTCATGACCCATGACAAAATTTTGGGCTCCCCGGTTCACCGTCGCTTGGCAAATTTTTTTTGTTTCCAATCTGCCTAAAATGCTGTTGATCCAGAAATTTATAAGTGCAGTCAAGACCTGACTTCTGTCAAATACTTCAAATTTATGCAGCAGCGGTGAGTGAATTAATGTTTGGTGTGACCTAGTTTTTCCAATGCAACGATTACTAGCGAAGATTTAGAACACTAAGTCATTTCAGTATTATACATTTGACTTGCAGCTAAACAAAACGCCTTACAATAGCCACAGCGACTGCGGCATAGTAAGACATGACAGAATTGTTTGGAGAGTCAACAGCGATCCCGATTCCACGTGGAAGGTAAGTGACTGTATATCCTATTTTTGCTTCAATAAATTTAAAACTGTCCAATTTAAACTGGGAAGAAATGACTTCAAATTTGAAAATATTAGTGAAAAATAACGTTTAGAGTAATTTTCTGTATATTACCAATTTCTTACCATAAGGCGTTGTAAGGTTGAATTGGGCATGTAATTTTTTAAACAAAATGTATTACCTACAAATATTTTAAACTAGACGATGCTATGTTTGATGTAAGTATATAACAAACTGTTCGTTTTGTGACAGGTTTAAAAATTTTAAATCGTGACGCAAAATAGAAAATTTCAACTTAATATTGTAGTAAAGCGCTCAGGAACCGGTCATTTGTGTGCCTTGATAAGCCACGATAAAATGTGCGTCATTATTTAAAAACTTTCAATCTGAAAACAGTCACGAGGATACTTTCCACACAGATTCAGTTTTTCGATGGGTCATTTGTGTTTTCCTTTTTGTAATGAAAATAAAACTATATAAAAAATTAAATACAAATAAAATAAAAAAGAAAATAAAATGAAATAAGATATTTATTTGTTAAAATAAAGTAGTTCAACCAGATTGCAGAAAATTTAGTACAATAAATTTTATTTTTTTCCACAACCGAATTATATAAAACGTTGGACCTCGCCTAGAACGGATTGTATTAGAGAACGTCAAAGGCAAGCATTGATACACTTTAGTAGAAATTTTTGAGTGCCGCTTGAACAATTCCATACGCACAGCAGTTAAAAGTTCTGGAAAAGCTTTCACAAAATTTGAAATATTGCGAATTGTAGAAGGCCTTAAGAGAACCTAAAACGTACGAATAGAACATTAAAATTGATAGTCTGTTGTCAAGGGATACACTTTAGTAGAAACGTTTCGATGCCCCTTGAACAGCTCCATAAGCACTGTAAAGGTTAGCAGTTAAAAAATTCACGACAAGCTTTCTCAAAATTTCAATATTGTGAATTTTAGGAGGTCTTAAGAGAACGTAAGACGTACGAATAGAACATTAAAATGATAGTCTGTTTTCAAGGAATATACTTTAGTACAAACATTTTAGTGTCTTTTGAACAGCTCCATACGCCCGCTAAACTAAGTATAGCTCATGCCTTAGTAATGTTGCTTACAAAATATCATTTGAAACAGGAGACAAAATCGAACATTCATGATAAGTTTTGGTTCTATCAGCTGATTACCTAATCATACATCAGTATTATTGACAACTGTTGCGTTTGAATGCATGGATAGAATATTTGCGCAACTATAGATAATTATACAGGAATTATAAGCAGCGTTAAATGTTCTTATGCGCAACTAAACTTAAAATGAACTCGCTGCTCATCCTAGTTTGTTTTTTCTAAAAATTTTCATCACCAAACATTTTCTTGTCTGTCAGAAGATGCTAGTTTTTGTTCGCGAATATCAAACTTTTTCGCGAACAAATTTTTTTCGAATTTGAATTAACACGGGCTTTGCTCGCGAACATTAATTGATAAACGATTGGACCAAACCGTTTATGATGTTACAGTTACATTAAATTTGTTCGCGTTCAGAGACGAATCCTATTTCAACGCTATGTAACGGCGTTAAATTGCCATGATGCAAATGCAAATCTCTAAGTCTGCCGCAAGCAATGAATCGAATCGAATATCCTATTTGTTACGTAACAATGAATGTGGATACCACATCGGGAGCTGCAAAATGGGATGGTTAGTGGGGCACCTTAAGTTTACTCTCGCATCTATGCAGGTGAAATAAAATTGGCTTTGAATCCGTAACATTGCGACTATTCTTTTAGCAAAAGCGATAATTGGGACTAAGATTTAATGTAGACTTTTACAACTACTTTGCAACATAGTATTTCATTAATGGTCAGTATTGTCACAAACACAGGCGAAATATAACCCATCAGCAGAGCTGGAAAAACGTTGCAAAAAGGGACGGTTTGACACTGAAATGTCCGAACGGAAACCGACTATTTCGGGCAATGATAACCAAACAACGGCGGCTTTAATGGGTTCAAATAATACGGATGGTATGTAGATTTTTGATACGCAATAACTTTCCTTAACTTTATAATGAAGTATATGCATTACAAACAAATTAAATACATTAAATAAATTAAATAAAATAAATACATTAAATTAAAAATAAACCTCGCAAACGATTTGTCACCTCAGCTGTTTTGCAAATTTTCAACGTTTCATCGTTTCAAGGAGACGTTAACACAATTTCTTATAATTACCAAAACCAGTTAAAACCAATGTTTCGCATAAAAATCACTGTTATATATCAAATTATGTAGAAATTTCATGAGCTGAGACACAAAAAACCTGTCCGCAATAAGGTATAAAATTAGGACCGTTAGACATAGTTAGCATTTTATAGACGATCACACTTGATTTTAGGGCCACATTTTCAGGTTATGCCTTGGGGAACGTTTCTTGCTATGTTCATGTATTTATGGGTTCACGCAGCATTCATGATAACTCCTGTGGCTTTAAATTTGTCATGCGTTGAAATGACACAGTGTAGTGCTAAGATTATCATAACTTAGAATATCATCGATATACCAGCTACACTTTTTATTTGTGCCCTAAAATCAGACTAAGTCCACTATTTACGAACCAGATAACTTTCGTGAAACATGAACATTGTCGTTTACCGTCCATAATGTGACATATGTCCTAAGACATTCGTTCCTCTGCCAATTTACAATGTGTTAAACAAAAATAAATAACGCGGATTTGTACAAATACATTTGTTGCATAACAGTGCATTTGGTAAAGCTCTAGTCCCAGGTACATTCGCTTGCACAAAATTTGCAATAACCCCAGCTGCCCAATTTTCACATTTCTGCTTTAATATGACGTAATGCGGTATTCATTGAAGTATGTTTCGCCCTGTGAAGTCGACTTCACCATTTAGGAGACGAAACCACCGAAAATTTATGACGACTTCTGGGGACGAGTATAGACCCCCATAACCAGGAGAGGAAGGTCGAAATGCATCGCGTCATATGATAATTTCGACAAGCGCCATAGTCTTGTCAAGAAATTATTACAAACTCTTGCTGCAATAAAGACCCATCGATACTTGGGAATAGCATCAATTAACCCTTTGCGTTATTAGTTAGTTTACAGTTCGCCTAGCGTTCAGCCAACTCTTGCAGGCATACCGAGTCGACTCGTTTGCGTTGGTGTTTTACTGCTCGCTAACCACTGAGCTATTACAACGCTGTTACTCCTCACACATTACAATACGCAGCCAAACGGACGCGATGCAACGATCCGTGTTAATGCGTTGCATTTTATTGTATTAAGGACCGCCAGAGCAACTACATATGACAAAGGCTTAATCATTATGTTGTCTAGTCAGAACAGGGCGGCCGTGCATAAGGCCCCCAAACCCCCCGATCGGGGGGGGGGGGGGGGGCGGCGGCAACCCTAGGCACGACACTGAGTCAGAGCAGCCGTATAAATGCAATTTCAATCGTAGGCTAGAAGCTGTCGATCTCTAATAGTCTGGTTTACGTGGGAACATGGTCCGACCGAACCTATTCAGCTGGATGCTTGGGTCTCACGTACGCTTCTTTTCACAACATAACTTTATCACCGTTGGGTTTAACCGGGCGGTAACTAAAAAAACAACACGTTGTGGCGATATATTATTGTTTAGCAATCTATGATTGCTTTGGTCTCTGGACAACCAAAAGAGTAAACTTAAACTCTTACGTAAACTGAACCTTTTTAACGTTTATTGTATAAGCCTATTCTCATTTGGGGAAAAATTACAAATTTTGATAAAAGCACCAAAATATTTTTTTACTATATTGCTTAAAAGCTATCCTGAGCTAAAACAGATGACCCTGCTCCTTGGTTGATTACGACTCTAAAGCTGGATTTAATATAGCAATCGTTGTTATCGAATAATTGTCTCAGGTTAGAATTTATCCTAAAGTTTATCCTGAGGCAAAACAGATTACCCTGCTCCTTGGTTGATTACGACTCTAAAGCTGGATTTCATATAGCAATCGTTGTTATCGAATAATTGTCTCAGGTTAGAATTTATCCTAAAGTTTATCCTGAGGCAAAACAGATTACCCTGCTCCTTGGTTGATTACGACTCTAAAGCTGGATTTCATATAGCAATCGTTGTTATCGAATAATTGTCTCAGGTTAGAATTTATCCTAAAATCTATCCTGAGGCAAAACAGACTACACTGGTCCTTGGTTGATTACGACACTAAAGTTGGATTTCATATAGCAATTGCTGTTATTGAATAATTATCTCAGGTTAGAATTTATCCGAAAATCTATCCTGAGGCAAAACAGACTACACTGGTCCTTGGTTGATTACGACACTAAAGCTGGATTTCATATAGCAATTGCTGTTATTGAATAATTATCTCAGGTTAGAATTGATCCTAAAATCTATCCTGAAGCACAATAGACTACCCTGGTCCTTGGTTGATTACGACACTAAAGCTGGATTTCATATAGCAATCGTTGTTATTGAATAATTGTCTCTAATTTTTTACATAATGCGTTTAAGATTGACATTATGCTGACAGATTTCTCTTATAAATGACTATGTTTTCATGAGCAGGTCAAAGCATAACGAATAAGCGGGCTAGCATATGAGACAAACTGAATGCAACCAGAAGACAGAGATGTTAATATCTAGTTGGGCGTATGTTCTGGATTATACCATTGTTCGAAGTTTGACATAAAATACAAGTGTCTAGCACAAATATTGCTATTTCACCTATTGATGATATGACAAAATAAAATATGAAGAATTGGATAGGAAATATTTTATTTAGAATTGGATAGGAAATATTTTATTTTTTTGTATAGTAGACATTTTTACAACTAGATTAGTCTTACGTTATGGAAATCGCTGGTACCCGATATCACACCTCTGAAATTTTTGCTGCTTCAACAGGAATAATTTTTAGAATTCAGTCAGTCTTGCTTATGGTCTAAACCGCCAGTCAAGTACTTTATTTATTTAAGTTATTGTTTATATTTTAGTTCAAGTGTAAATTTCATATTTCATAAACTCATTTTTGTGGTTACTAAACGGACAAAAGTTTTTTTGAATAGTTTATTGCTCGGAAGTTTAGAAGAAAACTTAGAAAAGTATCGAACGAGAAAAAACATTAAAAAACTAACGAATATATCTAAACCTAACAACTCCTGTTTCTGGAGCCAAAATAGAACCGATTTATGTAATAATTTTTGTTAGTGTAAAGTCCTGTTGTACGTGGCAGTGTATTTTATATGAAACTAAAATGATTATTCCGAGAATTATCCGAATTTTTTGATGTGGCAGTGTATTTTATATGAAACTAAAATGATTATTCCGAGAATCATCCGAATTTGTTGATGTGGCAGTGTATTTTATATGAAACTAAAATGATTATTACGAGAATCATCCGAATTTGTTGATGTGGCAGTGTATTTTATATGAAACTAAAATGATTATTACGAGAATCATCCGAATTTGTTGATGTGGCAGTGTATTTTATATGAAACTAAAATGATTATTCCGAGAATCATCTGAATTTGTTGATGTGGCAGTGTATTTTATATGAAACTAAAATGATTATTCTGAGAATCATCCGAATTTGTTGATGTGGCAGTGTATTTTATATGAAACTAAAATGATTATTCCGAGAATCATCCGAATTTGTGATGTGGCAGTGTGTTTTATATGAAACTAAAATGATTATTCCGAGAACCATCCGAATTTGTTGATGTGGCAGTGTATTTTATATGAAACTAAAATGATTATTCCGAGAATTATGCGAATTTGTTGACAAATGTGGGATTAGAAACCCCAATATCAGGCGGTACGCACATTTTCCTCTAACCATTCATTCCACATTATCCGTGATTTCGGACTAAGAGATAAAGCTAAGACATATCAGCGCTCTTGGGATGCCTTCGAAATTCATGTGCACTAATGCCCTACATAATTAATTCGAAGGTCGACGTTTTTGCTTGGACGCTGTAACAAAATGCTGTTCATGTTTAAATTGCTGATAACGACCAGATTATCCATGTGTGTCACGCTGTTTTGCTGACAAACTGACAAATGTTTAATTTAATGGATTATACTCAGTATCAAAATTGATTTTATAAATGTTATAGAGATGGAAGATCTACCGGAAACGTTTGATCCACGTCACAAATGGCCATACTGTGCTGGTTTACACCGTCCATCGTTGAATCAAGGCGACTGTTTCAAATGATATTTTGTAAGCAACATTACTAAGGCATGAGCTATACTTAGTTTAGCGGGCGTATGGAGCTGTTCAAAAGACACTAAAATGTTTGTACTAAAGTATATTCCTTGAAAACAGACTATCATTTTAATGTTCTATTCGTACGTCTTTTCGTTCTCTTAAGACCTCCTAAAATTCACAATATTGAAATTTTGAGAAAGCTTGTCGTGAATTTTTTAACTGCTAACCTTTACAGTGCTTATGGAGCTGTTCAAGGGGCATCGAAACGTTTCTACTAAAGTGTATCCCTTGACAACAGACTATAAACTTTAATGTTCTATTCGTACGTTTTAGGTTCTCTTAAGGCCTTCTACAATTCGCGATATTTCAAATTTTGTGAAAGCTTTTCCAGAACTTTAACTGCTGTGCGTATGGAATTGTTCAAGCGGCACTCAAAAATTTCTACTAAAGTGTATCAATGCTTATTTTTGACGTTCTCTAATACAATCCGTTCTAGGCGAGGTCCAACGTTTTATATAACTCGGTTGTGGAAAAAAATAAAATTTATTGTACTAAATTTTCTGCAATCTGGTTGAACTACTTTATTTTAACAAATAAATATCTTATTTCATTTTATTTTCTTTTATTTTATTTGTATTTAATTTTTTATATAGTTTTATTATTTTCATTACAAAAAGGAAAACACAAATGACCCATCGAAAAACTGAATCTGTGTGGAAAGTATCCTCGTGACTGTTTTCAGATTGAAAGTTTTTAAATAATGACGCACGTTATCGTGGCTTATCAAGGCACACAAATGACCGGTTCCTGAGCGCTTTACTACAATATTAAGTTGAAATTTTCTATTTTGCGTCACGATTTAAAATTTTTAAACCTGTCACAAAACGAACAGTTTGTTATATACTTACATCGAACATAGCATCGTCTAGTTTAAAATATTTGTAGGTAATACATTTTGTTTAAAAAATTACATGCCCAATTCAACCTTACAACGCCTTATGGTAAGAAATTGGTAATATACAAAAAATTATTCTAAACGTTATTTTTCACTAATATTTTCAAATTTGAAGTCATTTCTTCCCAGTTTCATTGGACAGTTTTAAATTTATTGAAGCAAAAATAGGATATACAGTCACTTACCTTCCACGTGGAATCGGGATCGCTGTTGACTCTCCAAACAATTCTGTCATGTCTTACTATGCCGCAGTCGCTGTGGCTATTGTAAGGCGTTTTGTTTAGCTGCAAGTCAAATGTATAATACTGAAATGACTTAGTGTTCTAAATCTTCGCTAGTAATCGTTGCATTGGAAAAACTAGGTCACACCAAACATTAATTCACTCACCGCTGCTGCATAAATTTGAAGTATTTGACAGAAGTCAGTATTTAACTAACTTATAAATTTCTGGATCAACAGCATTTTAGGCAGATTGGAAACAAAAAAAATTTGCCAAGCGACGGTGAACCGGGGAGCCCAAAATTTTGTCATGGGTCATGAACCGTGGTGCACTTGTTCCAATAATTACGTAACGAAAATCGCCCAAAGTTGAAGCTTGGAGACGGTGGCCAGAAGCACACTATAGTCTCTTTATTTCAATTCAGCCGATTGCGAATGAACCTTCAAAATCCAACTTTCACGACTACTATTTAAAGATTCAAGTATTGTTTATTTTCTGCTTTAATCACTTAGCTAGCTGTAAGTATATTTTATTGTTGTATGTCTTCCAATTAAACTGGTATTTAACAAACATAAATTAGCTTTGCCCTTACAGATATACATCTGTATTCATAGGTTTAAGTAGATTAGATAGCTAAAAAAATTGAAGGGTTGTGATTCGCCATGTGTGACATTGGACTGGGGTTAGTTGTGATGTAGGCGTTTAGTTGTGAACACTGATATTTGCTGTTTTGTTTTTGTGACTTTTCAGTTCGG
>JASANE010026889.1:0-10704 GCA_030248225.1 Trileptium ribeirensis
AGGCTGACTCTTGGATGGAGCGCTCCTTGCCCCATACGTCAAGACCAAACGCACCCCAGAGTGCAAACTCAGTCCCGACTATAGGCTAGGCGCGATCACCTGCTCAAAACTGTTAGAACCGCGACATTGGTCGCCTGGTAAATCATCTAAAACGGTACTTGCCCGTGCATTCACCTATTGAGGCCGTCGAAAAAGTAACTAGGGGCGATTCTCCAAAGTGATCGAAACCGTGCCCCGCAAGTATAATGTAGTTCCATCGCTACCCCACCACTAAAATCAACACCCACCGACCTAAACCCATTATCAACTAATATCGAGGACTAAGAGCAATCCAGCTCTCGTTTGATTCACGGAATGTGTTAAGGGTAGAGTGATCTTCCATCGGCACAAAACCCGCCCATATGGCGAAATATTGTGACATGCTTAATAGGGATGTTAGGTCAAATCCATAGGACTAGGAACAGAGTTACTGTGCACCGACCGGATACGTCAATGCCTCGCTTGTAGGACGATTATCACTATCATACGCTCGTTTGTACTATAGTTGATCGCTTGTTCATAACCTTGTAATGAATTGTACTATAGTTGATTTGGTCAATGTAACTACGCTTTCATTTGTACTGGAAACCATACAGAAATTTGTGTCCTAATTCGTGCCCCTTCGCCATTGAGTCGATTCTCACACGCTCCCCTCCTCATTGATGGCGTTAGCACACCGAGTGCATCGTTTACATTTGTGCGGTTCTAAAAAGCTAATTTTCCCTTTCCCCGCACAGACCCCAAAATGCATATAACGCCGCGCGTTGTTGAGAGCGAATTTCGAAGCACGCCAAAACACATGACCTGAGCCCCAACAGAATTGGTTATAGCTGATAGTAAGCGTCTCATGCACAGATTTTGGTCCGGCACCGCCTGGAACGCCGTCGGTCGTGCTGCCCCTACCCCGCTTAGCAATAGACGAGGGAACGAAGGTTCGAATTGTCGGGGGTTGCCATTTTAAATTGTATTGTCTCATACATTGTTCCAATCTCCTATCATTGACTGTTATTGTATCAAACCTTAAATAAACCATTGAAAATTATTTGACGTGTCCCGTGTTGTTGATCACCTAGTGCAATAAGTACGTCCAAATGGACTGGCCGACCCTTCGTGCCACGGCTTACGGACGAGAATACCCCCAAGCCCTGACATGAGCGGTTCGCCACCAATATTGATATACATGGATAACTGCATTGCGGCGAGAGTGTTCCACAAAAGTATCGATCAAATTCGTTTGCGAAACTGGCACACCCACACCGAACACAAAGTTTACTAGGAAAACTTTATCTCTAAATACTAATACGATCAGGCTATCAAGGTATGAACTAGGTAATCCGACGTTAAACATTTCAGGAAATGTCGGAACCCTGTGGGGGCCACTTAGGCTACAACGAATAAAGTGTTCGACCGAGAATAAACTAAGTGTAACTCAAAATCCACATAGTAAGCATCAATTATCACGTGTTTTCACTTTAGGTTACGCTAGGCCAAACAACTTTCGTTAGATTAGTATAGGGAATATCGGTTTGACATTATGACCTGTGAGCAGGTTTCGGTGTCAACCTCCCTGGGGGACCTCAGCGATCATACCATAATACTAGGCACGTGCGCAACCAATCGGGCGTGGTCCGAAATCACCCCGTGAAGCGCGCCTGCGGCCTGCTATGCTCAATAGCTTTGTGGGTCTGACCAAGAGAAGTGGCAAAATTATAAAAATTATGGTCCACCTTTGAGGTATGATAGCCGGGGTCGTAAGGGCATGGTGTTAAGAAGTTGCACCATGCAGCTGCGTCACCGTTATTACATTTGTAGGGTCTGGATTAGCAAAACAATGTCACACTGGCTAATGGCTGCTTGCCAAGCTTGGCTTTAAAGCAGCGGCAGATTGTGACAAAATCCGCCGTGCCGCACACATATAAGGTAAATGATGCATAAACACGTATGCTATTGTCAATAGCTTCGAACTAAGCAATGAGGGTAACAAGTTCATCGCAGCGTAGCAGCAATCTCCATCGCAGATTTGAAAGTAGAGTCGACCAGACCAATTATTGCGTCGTTTATGTTATAACTGACCTTCCCCTAATGAAAGTTTTGTCTTCCAATAGTCTTCACCATACCATACAGTGGTATACAGTACTTATGGAGCATTTAAGTTATGTTGTGTGCCAAATGACTCTAATGGAGCGTTCAAGTTAAGTTGTGTGCAAAATGAGTCTAAGTTGTCCAACAGTCTCATGAGGAGCACACCGTTTCCGCATGCAGGTTTGCTAGACACTCCCGACAACTCGAGGAGTCTTACATGACTGCGAGGTTTTGCATACACAGTCTGCGCTAACTATAAATTTTGTTTGATACATTCTATCCTGACTATAGCTAAAATACGCGCCAAAATTTGAATTTCTTACCTTGGCGTCTATCAAGAATCGTAATTGTCCAAAACTTAAATCTTTCCACGATATAGTGCTGCAAAATTTGAACTTACCCCCTCGGCAACTGTTAAAATTTGAATTTCTACCGTTATAGCATAAATTAAAACAATAATCGCATAAATCAGTCCGCCAGGACTCTATAATATGTCCTATATAGTCAGCCTAGACTAGACAGATTATTTAGCGAGCTACATACGGCTTAAAGGAAAAACGTATAGCTAGCTCGTGCTATAGAAGTTTCCATTAAGTCTACTTTGAGAGCCGGACAAGACTAAGTCAGGTTGCGCCCAACTTATCGTGAACGAGTCATAAGTTGTCCAACAGTCTCATGAGGCGAACACCGTTTCCGCATGCAGCTTTGCTAGACACACCGAACAACTATAGGAGTCTTACGTGACTGCGAGGTTTTGCATACACAGTCAGCGCTGACTATAAATTTTGTTTGATAGATTCTATCCTGACTATAGCTAAAATACGCGCCAAAATTTGAATTCCTTACCTTGAC
The DNA here is from genome assembly GCA_030248225.1 of Trileptium ribeirensis. Classification (NCBI taxonomy): domain Eukaryota; kingdom Metazoa; phylum Nematoda; class Enoplea; order Enoplida; family Thoracostomopsidae; genus Trileptium; species Trileptium ribeirensis. The sequence goes on from JASANE010026889.1 coordinate 2,974, forward strand.
GTCTGTCAAGAATCGTAATTATCCAAAATTTAAATCTTTCCACAATATAGTGCTGCAAAATTTGAATTTACCCCCTCGACAACTGTTAAAATTTGAATTTCTACCGTTATAGTATAAATTAAAACATTAACCGCATAAGTCAGTCCGCCAGGACGCTACAATTGAAATAGTTCAGAGAAATTTTACCAAACGTATTTGTAAAAAGTTTGGATTACCTGATGCAGGCTACTTAGTTAGGCTCCGGCTGCTAAATTTAGAAGCGTTAGAGTGTCGTAGGCTAAAACAGGACTTGGTTGTATTTTACAAAATATTCTATGGTGAGTCTAGGTTACGGCGAACTGATTATGTTAGCTTGAATAATGACCAACGCACAAGGGGTCATGGTACTAAACTACTAATTAGCCATTGTCGTCTCGAAATCACAAAGCATAGCTCTTTCCAGCGTATTAAACCTGTGTGGAATGCCTTGCCATACAGCGTTAATAATTTGCCCCTCATTCATGCTATGAATTCAAAGGCTTTTCGTAAATTGTTGGATAAGGTTGACTTATCCCGGTATTTAAAGTTTGATCGTAACCTGTTTCGTAAAGATAGATGACTACTCATTGGTTTACCTCCTAAATCACTTAGTCATCTTGTTAATGTTTGTTCTGGTTACAGTGGACTTAAAATTTGCATATTATATATATCTGCCAATTCATATTTTTCTGTGTGTAATACAACTGTTTCCTGAATAAACTTTTTGTTTGTTTGAATAATCTGTCCGATATAGTCCGTCTAGACTAGACAGATTATCTAGAGAGCTACATGCGGCTTCAAGGAAAAACGTATAGCTAGCTCGTGCTATAGAAATATCCATTGAGTCTACTTTGATAGCCGGACATGACTAAGTCAGGTTGCACCCAACTTATTGTGAACGAGTCGTAAGTTGTCTAATAGCCTCATGAGGCGCACACCGGTTCCACATGCAGCTTTATTAGACACGCCGGACAACTAAAGGAGTCTTACATGACTGCGAGGTTTTGCATATACAGTCTGCGCCGACTATAAATTTTGTTAGATAGATTCTATCCTGACTATAGCTAAAATACGCTCCAAAATTTGAATTTCTTACCTTGGCCTCTGTCAAGAATCGTAATTGTCCAAAATTTAAATGTTTCCACGATATAGTGCTGCAAAATTTGAATCCACCCCCTCGGCAACTGTTAAAATTTGAATTTCTACCGCTGTAGTATAAAACAAAATTTTAACCGCATAAAGCAGTCCACCAGGACACTATAATCTGTTCCATATTGTCAGCCTTGACTAGACAGATTATCCAGAGAGCTACATACGGCTGCAAAGAAAAAACGTATGGCTAGCCGTTTTCTAGATATGTCCATTGAGTCTACTATGACAGCCGGACAAGACTAACTCAGGCTGCACCGAACTTATCGCAAACGAGTCATTACCTACACTATATAATAACACGCATGGTGTATGAGACACCATCCACTTAATTATAGTGTCTAATCTACCTATTCTTTTTTACTGACGGTGTGAAGGACACAAATACACAAACACTATATAATATATCATTTCTGTAAATAACAGTGTCTGTAGGTAACAGCATATGACTTTTTTAAAAATTATGGTGCAGTCTACACTATACCGTTATCGACTCTATACTACCTATGTATACTATCCTTAAAATCAGAAACACTGTGGTGTACAAGACACCTTATAATGAATATTGGCAGAGACACCCAGGGATGACAAAATTTTCATAAGTTGCGTCCTTTCGTAAACGCGGCATATGCGCTCACACCCCCCCTTGCAACAGAGCTAGCTCAGCAGTGAATTTTCAGAATGTCTATCTTGAACAGCTAGAACAAACTTCGTCTGCTTTCAGCAAAGTAGCTCAGGTCGCGTCAAGACAGCTCTGGAAAGTTGAAATTGAGGTGCGTTATCGCACTAGACCTGATCTGAACGACACCAACTGCCTCAACGTACGAATATCTTTGTAGTATAGTCAGAATCAGGTATACATCCAAGTGAATCGATTGGGTGGCTACACAAGTAAAAAGAACATTCCACTACCCCTGAATAAGATCGAACCACTTCGCTGCCAACTGATAGACTGATTTCGAAGTTGATTGGTCCCATATAGTTAAACACCTGTAAACTGAAAACCGTCGCCTTACAGCATCCTCACGAGGACAAGTTGGCATGCGCAGCAAACAAAAGATTACCTTTTGATATTAACAAAGAAGATGCCTGTTACGCACTATGTTTCGACCCTGTGGTATCCAAAATTCACAACGTATATGGTTGAGTACATGGCTAACCCCGTCGTGCGGCAACTTCATGTATGTATCCAGGATGACTAGGCTTGTAAAGCGGTCATTCTTGGCCAGAACCTTCGGCCTAATAGTGGTTTCTGGTAATTGAGCGAAACTGATACGACCATAGTAACTGAGAACTGATTCGCCATCGTGATGGCCATTAAGCTGTTTGATAAATAAATGAAGTCGTGAGGTTTCGAGTGCATCCTTGTCGTCTTGAAATCTATTCGAATGCGCTTCTTTGACCCGCAGTAGCCTAGCTACCTGTATTTCCGAAGCGTGCGCGATTGAAATATCATGGTAAATAGCACTGAACATCTCCATCAAGTGCGGCTGCTGAAGCTTCGATTGATCAGACAACTAAGACTAAACGGCGAGTTCAGCAAAATTCAACCAAGCTTCGACAGAACAGCTTCAATGACGATTTAGGATCGATTGCACGGCGGAAAAATCGATCCTCCTTTCGACCTTTTCCGACGGGCAAAGACACTTTCGTCGGTTGAGCGTAAAATCCGTAGAGGTTTGTTGAGATAGATGGCCTGCCCCAAGAGGGCTAATGAGTTGTGCGAGCTGAAGCCACTGTGGTCCGTGCCACAATATAATAAAACCATGATACCTTATCCTGATGCACCAAGTCTACAATGGCTGGGTTGTCAGTGCCACTGATATGACGAAATTGGGTACACCGGGTAACCTTGAGGGGCAATACGTTATATCGTTAGAAAAATTAACAGCTTAGAGCGGAGTGTTCGCGAACACCGCCTCCGACTTAGGCTTAAACTTAGTGTATGTCTCATATAAGGGCCTAAGCTTAGGCTAAGTCTGAGGCTTACGCTTAGTATATTGTAATCACGATATGTGTACGTCAACATCCGATTCTAAGCGAATACTGCGAGGAATAGTCTTTTTGAATATTATAATATGTCAGAATGGAGAGCGGTCCGATGAAACTGACCTTTATAGCTCATAATCGTATACCATTCGATATCGTAGTCCTACATTGCCGTAAAAACAGGGCTTTTAAAACTGATGACTGAAAAAGGCAAGTGCATCGAAAATAGAAGTGGCATTAACTTAAAAGTATTTCGCGCCACACTTTGAATACTTCTGCCAAGAGGTAGCAAGTTTATGTTGTCGTCAACTGTATTCTATTTCAATCCAAGAAGTTTGACGTTGATGTCTGAGCTGCGGCCTTCACCTGAAATAAATTCGTTGAGATGATTAGAATTGGAGCTCATTTCGAGAACGGTTATGCTGAACTGGTTGAAAATGTCCTTTGTCTGGAGGTAGAAATCGACCGCTTGGTCGTATTATACTCGGCGCCAATAATGCAAACGTCCACGAACATATTGCACGCAATTGTTTTTGCTATAGGTTTGTTAACGAAGAGGTAGTTATGTTGTATTATAGCACCGAGGAGAAACGTACTGATTTACTCCGAAAGGGATACCTGTGAAACGGTATTCCACTAAATTACTTGGGTCTAAAAACTTCTAGATGTTTGAACCATATATGCCTTGTTGCATCACGGTCGCAAGACTTGAGCTCTAGCTGAAGAAACGCCTCTCCTGTATTCGATTTAATACAAATTCTGTTCAACCGGAACCGAATTAATATTGAACACAAGTCTGGTAAAATGACAGCTCCGCGATACAGACACTCGGTAAGGCTAAGTTGCTTCTAGCTCCAAGAACATAATGTATCGTAGACAGTGGACAGCTTTGCTGTATTGTGCCCGCCACGAACGACTGGATGATGAAAAAAGTACTTCTTTGGGTTTCTGAGTTGATCCCATCCGGCGGAACTTTTTTGATAATGTGGTGCTTGGATTTGCTGGTCGGGCACCTTGAAGTATTCGACTACTGTTGAGTTGTCGGCAAGTTTAAGCAGCTTCCAAAGGTTGACGAAGATAACCTTTGGCAAGCACGCAATTAAATATCTGCTTAGCTTAAATCTTGTATCACATTTCCATGACCAAGTGATGTGGTCTCTGATATATACCGTTTTGGAAATATGTTGATTCAAAAAACCGACGTTGAGCATCCTCATCATCTGAGCACTTGGGCGAACCATTTATATCGATGCGAACCAGCTACCAAAATTCACTAATATCTGGTGCGGGTTCTGCTGTTCGACATTCTGCATATAATAGGCTAAGCGTTGATCAACACATGGGCCGGAAAACGTTTTGTTAAACAGCTATTGGCTTAGATGATGCGTATTCTTGATAGCGACCACCTACTGGCGGACTGAAAACAGAAGAGATATGTTTTCCGCCAGCGATTGTCATCGGAGAGTCAGTAATTACCAGCCAAAAATAATCATTGCCGGTTAAAAACCTCATAAGGCAGCGAATACTGAAGTGGTCTGTAACAGAACCGCCTGATGAAGAATTTGCAGGCTCACTTATCTTTGTCTTTAGGCGACAATATCACATTGTCCTAGCACAGTGGGAGCTGACTATGATACTATAAATAGCAGCTTAGTTACATTGTCAGGGTTTGCTCAACAGTTATCGGAGACTCCAATATATGTTCTTTTTGGGCTTACTATATATGTTGGAACATTGCACTAGGTATAAGGTATAATATTAAACTCTGGGCAGTTGCCAAAAGTTGAATTTCCTGCGTTGAACTTTTGCTAAAACTTGAAGCTGCCGCGCTGAACAGCTGCCAAGCTTTGTATTTGCCGCGTTACATGCTGCAAAATTTTGGATCTCCCGCACCGGGTGGCAGCCAAAATTTATATTTTCCGTTCGGACTGCTTCAAAATTTTGAATTTCTGGCGCGGGACAACTGTCAAAATTAAAATTTACTGCGTTGAACTTCTGTCAAAATTTGAATTTCTTTCTTTAAATTGCTCTCAATATATAATTACACACAATATAAAACATATTATATGATATAAAATTATAATATATGTCGTATTATTACCATAACAGTAAGGCGAGGCGGTTAAATTGGTTACTCAGAATACAGCATAGCTATGGAGACATTATACGAAACAATCTAGGACATCAGGACAAAACTGATAGCCTTCACTGTAAAATTGTCCTGTAGGCTTCACTGTGGGACAAAGCAAAAGCCCAATTATCTCAAATGTTCCATAAATAAGTGATGTGCCTCGCAATGCCGTTTGACAGTTTGGATGATAATGAGCAATTTAAATTACCTGTGTGGTTTTGAGCAGCACATCGAATAGATCACCACATAAAATGCTGACCTGCAAAGCCACACAAGCTGACTGGAAGTTGACAACCTTCTGGGAACCAAACACTGCCACACCTAGGATGTTAGTCTTGACTTGCTTAGATGCCAGTTCCCACAAAAGATCCTCTGTTATGTAATTTCCGTGACTACCAAAATCATTGGCAATACACAGCTGTTTGCGAGTGCCAGTACTTGGACTGATGATTATTGTCGCAGGCGTTGGCAGTAGAGCATCTTTGTCAACCATAAGGGTTCATGCTGTTAGAGAGCTGGTGGTGCCAGTAGGCTTGTTGATGACGACATGGAGGAAACAACTTCATTGGTTGTTCGAGAATTACACTTCACCGACCACAATTGTGAGCAATGTTGGCACCAACTGTTCAGTCAGAAAACCATATACGAAATGGTTTGACTATACTTGACTTTTTTATTGGTTGTAACTAGGCATCGGATGCAATGGAGCTGGAATTAAAGACGATTGAGGAGCTGCGGTGCTGTTCGAAATGAATCTCAGTCCTCATTAAAGTTACTCTTTTTGCAGAAAACACATGGCGATAATGGCTGGTTCCGAAGCTGACGGCACTTCAACGCACCCTGTTTGGGACCTGAAGCTATACTTGTTTTATGCTGCGCCTTTCTCTTACTGTCGTACCCAAAAAAAAGCAGAACTGGCCACTTTCTGCAGTCGACTGGCTAAACTAGTTTCGTGACTGTTCAATTCATCAGCTTATCGGATCCACATTGCTCAAGGTCATCAAATGTCAAAGCGAAACCTTTGATCTCGAAGTGAAAACCTTTGATTATATCGTTGAATATCTTTGTTGCTTGACTTGCACTAAACGCACCGTTGATGTCGTAACGATTATGAGCTTCCGACACCTCTGAGTTTTGAAATTTACTGAAGATCTGCAATGTTGCTGTTGGGTTGCTGCCAACACCGTGATCTTCTGGTCGAAGCTTTTTGACAATGCGGTCGGATGCATCTAATGTAAATCGGCTAATCTTTGGTGTTGACACCTGCGAGCCACAGACAGCTTTCGTAATTCGCTGCAGAGAACCCAAAAATTTCATCCGTCGAACGCTGAAATTTATCCTTCAGTAAAGTAATCGTTGTGGCAAGCAGTGAACGCAATTCTGTATACCTTCGATCAGGGCCAAAGCCTTGCCCTTGAGATGCTATTGGACATACGAGTACTCCTCGACTGCTGACAAAAGTTTTTTGTCAATATGAATTCAGAACAACTCCCCGAACTTTTGTCACTGCGACAGTGTTCCGTCGAAAACAAGTAGCGCCAGTATGTGAACTTTAACTGATGAGTCACGTATGGGTGTTAAAAAGACCGCTGTGGGAGAGGCGACGTTTCTGAATAAACAGTAGTAGTGGCGAAATTGATATTGGCATCCAACTGTTTCCTCGACATCCGTATTTAATTCAAGATATCAGCCGGTGTCAGTGCTGGCCTTCGGATGTTGCTGAACCATCGGTTAAGAGAAGTAAGCCCACTCATCGTTGAAATGAGAGAAGCGTTACTTGTTGATCACCAACATGAGGCATACGGGTAGCGCAGGCCAATCACTCTCGCCAAAGGTCCCAAATAACCAAATTGCACAAGTTGAGAATCGGCAGTAGTCAGGACAAATGTCACCGAATGTAACATTGTGCCCATGTAAACCGCAGTACGACAGGAGAAAAACATAGCTACCGTCAAAATTCAACTGTAACCTCAAACATGAACAATGGTGATTCGCGGCCGATGCTGATTTGAATATACCAACAGTTTATTATCATAAAAACAGAATTTTATCATTCCAAATGTTGATAAAAAATAATCAAGCTCAACAGAGGCAAACGTGGCAGGGTCGGAACGCATGGAAGGATTCATCGCGAAATTTACAATTTCTTGACACCTCCCCGGCAACCGACTGACCCGTTCCGGGGAGACCGACTGACCGCTCTCCGGAGAGCGGCTGACCCCTCCATCGAGGGCTGTGGCTACCGCCTGGCCTGGGACCGCGGACCTTGAGCATACATGCTTACAGGGGTAGCCGCATTGGCTTTCCTGATTTTAAATGGCTTGCCATCGATAAAATTTCGGTCTATCGGCGCGAAAATTAAAAATACTAACCACCCTGTATTCGAACCAAGGTTCTAATCCATATGAACAATACAGCGTAACTGAACGAAGTAGACTACAAAT
>JASANE010026890.1:0-20396 GCA_030248225.1 Trileptium ribeirensis
TCAATATACTACACCGGCGGCAATGGCGGGCAGATACCCATCAGCGGGTCAGTTGTATACCAACCGGCCTCGCTATCGTATCATTGAAAATTACGGTGGGAGAAGAAATTTAAGGCGCGACGATTGGAGCCGCGCTATGGAGCGGTAGGGTTACCGTAACTGTAGGTCTCGCTATCTCTACTCGTCCGAGCATGCCAAGAACCAATTTGGGAATGTATACCCTAGGGAGTATTATAGCGATTTCGCGGACACATCATGTACTGATTTGGCAACCGGGGGGGCGGTCCCGGCGAACGATACGCTGTACCGACCCAAACAGGGTCAGGAAATATTGAATACTATGGACAACCAACTGCGCCAAATAGCATAATAAATAACCGAAACCAATTGGGAGCCTTGCCCTATCAGCGACTCCATCAACTATTTGATACCAACAGTGAGAGAGGTGACCGCAGCAGTGCGCGGGTAACGTCAGTAACCCAAGCACCCGACCCTGAGCTAGGGCACCGGAAAGATGTTATGCGCCATGAAGTGTCGACGCTCGAAAAACGCGCAGGTGTAACTCTAGTTGCTTGATCAGCGCAACTTAAACATGATGACCACTGAGAAAGGCGTCGAGTACGAACTAGGTGGCGCGGACTACGAATACGGGTACCGGTATGCAAAGCCTAATACTATGGAACCTGCCTGTTATCAGGTAACTCAACGCAAACGAGTAAGGAAGAACCAATGCCAGGGGCGATCATGTCGCGGCATGACAATGGTCATGTCAATTAGTAGTAGGAGAGTTATCAAACATAAGGGCGAGGCGTTTTGAAAGCCAAGGAAATTTAAATCACGTTCGGCTCTAGGCTCTAGCGGCTTCAGTGCCTGGTGCACAGGGTGTGACCCGTAACCTTGTGCGTTATGGTCCGCCGACCGACGAATATGTGTATCCCTAAATCGAGTCAGTAACTAATGAGAGAACTTCTGAAACCGAGCATGAGAGAGTAATGAGTGAGTGTAGTGAACGGAATATTTAACCTAGCGATCCAAAAATCTCCGTCCAAATTTGATGGCCGACTAGCCACGAGCAGCTTGCTTGCGGATGAGTGTGGATATGTGGAGAACCTAGTGGAACATAAATGGATATATGCATGAACTTAGTGAGATCTTGTTCAGACTTCGGGGGGACCAATTACAACAGCAACGCTATTTATTGCTGACACCTTCTAATTGGAGAGGCTGCCGGCCTGAAATTTGGGACATTAGTGGTAATTTTTTTCATTTCACCGTGAAGCACCAGTTCATATCATAATATTACATGTTTTTGTAAAATCCTATTACGACACAAAAATTCATAAATTATGTAAAATTTAGTGCACTGTTAGCTTTATATGTCTATGCGTTATGTGTCCATTTATATATATTTCCTGGGACAAAAACACACCAAAACGCAAAAGGTACCTGCTAGCGAGGCGTATGGAACAGCGCTAATTTAACACAATGGCATACATGAGTGAGGCACAACCGATGGGAGTTGCCGCGCCTCAATCCGCACCCCCTGTCGAATATCAGTATTTCCGCTGGAGAATAATACATGGGATTTGCCGCGCAAGCACCGCTTACATATCAAAATACAACAGCGGCGCCAATGGCGGGCAAATACCCATCAGCGAGTCAGTTGTATACCAACCAGCCTCGGTATCGTGTCATTCAAAATTACGGTGTGAGAAGAAATTTAAGGCACGACGATTTGAACTGCGCTGTGGAGCGGCAGGGTTACTCTAACGGTAGGTCTCGTGACCTCTATTCGTGCGAGTATAACCCATTTGAGCATGCGCACAACAAGGAGTATTACAACGATCTTGCAGACGCAGCATGAACCAATTTGGCAACCGGAACACCGGCTATAGGGGTAAAAGGGTGGTCCCCCCGAACGATGCCCTGGAGTGACCCAAGCACGGTCAGTAAATATTGATTACTATGGACAAACAACAGCACCAAATAGCATGGGAAATAACCGAAACTAATTGGGAGCCGTTGCTACCTACAACGATGGGGTGACAGTCACGGTGCGGGGGTAATATCAGTAACTCAAGCATCCGATCCTGAGCCAACGCACAGGCTAGATTTTATGTGCCATGAAATATCGATGCTCGAAGAACGCGCAGGCGAGGTCTAAGAGCTCGACGAGCACAGCTTAACATGATGGTCCCTATGAAAGCCGTCGACTACGAAGTTGGTTTCATGGACAAGAATACCGGTACCGTTATTAGAGCCTGATACTATGGAACCTGCGTGTTGCTAGATTAACTCAATGCAAACGAGTATGTGAGATCCAGCTCTAGGGGCGATCAGGGCGCGGCATGGCAATGATGATGTAAATATATTGGTAGGAGAGTTAGCAGCACATAGGAGGTCAGGGTGTTTTGAAAACCAAGAAAAATTAAATCACGAACGGCTCACCGCTCTAGCATGCTGTGACCTGCAACACTGCGTGTTATGGTCGGCCGACCGACGAATATGTGCATCTCCAAATCGAGTTAGTAACTAGTGGGGGAACTTTGAAACCAAGCATGAGAGAATAGTGAGTGAGCGTAGTGAATAAAGTATGGAACATAGCGAACCAAATAACTTAGCGGAGCTCATCTTCGTCGGACATCGGGTGCGACTAGCGCTGGTCCTCTGTTCGGTAATGGCTCTAGCAACGGCACGAGCAACTTGCATGTGGAACCTAGCGAACTTGCGGATAAGTGTGGATATGTGGAGAACCCGTGGAACCACATAGATATATGCATGAATCTAGAGGCATATCGTTCGAAGTTCGGGTACAATTGGTAGGGACGTCTGCCCCGCAATGGGATTAATGTCGGCACGGTCACACCTGGTGAACCCGCGAACTTTTATAAAGCCAGTTTCTTGTCGAGGGCGAGGGAGACTTGGTTCCTAGCTTATAAACGCTTGTATGTGTGATGGCTGGTGTTGTGTGAAGGTTGTTGATATTGGTGATTCATTTGTTGATGTAAGCACGGGAAGATTGGGATGATGAACCGAGAACCGATGTGAAGCGGGTGCTGAAACCGAGCAATGAACTAGAGGGACCAAGCGAACTTGCGGAACTGACTCTAACACTTCTAGATAGGGCGCGTGAGGCCCCTGTAGGTTTTCAGTTGAACGTTGAAGACCGCTCGTCGACACTGGTCAGGAATGAGGGAGACCTTCAGCATCTGGGCCTATCTGGTCGTCCTAGCTCCTTTCTAAAGTCTGAGTGAGTTAGGTGTGTACCCTAGAATCGTTCAACCGGTAGGGAAAGGCCGCTCGTGGACACTGGCTAGGAGTGTGGGGAACCTTCGGGACATAAGCCAGAATGATTGCCCTAGCTCCGATCAAAATTATAGGTCATGGGATTTAGTCTGTGGGTGTAGATGCTACTGAAGCTGATCAGGTCGAGCCTAGTAGACTTTGTGTTTTGCTGTGTAACCTACCTTGTCGAATGAGAATGCGCGTGCTCGACAGCGATCTAGTCGTGGCCGATCTGTCTGAGTTGTGTGTAGAACCGGGAGAGAAAGGTGAGCAGTAAGCGTGTGAAAATGGTTATGAGCCACAATGAGACGAAATAGTGACGATAGGCAAGTGGAACATTAGATTGTAATAGTCGAGCCGAACAGGGTGAACTTACGTCTACACTAGGGAGGAAGGAATTGAGGAGACATTTTAACCCAATCTTGCAATAGAGGAACCGATAGCTCGAGAACTATGATTGTGGAATCTAGTTTAAGAACCGAACTGGAGGGCGAATTATAATTGAGGTAACCGACCAGCGAACAAATGTTACGGAGGAAACCCAGGCGGAGGTAGAAGTCAGGAAATGGAATGAGCGGCTAACTACTCCAAATACTACCGGTAGGGTGGAGTCGAATTACCAATCAAATTTACGGAACTAATAGAATTTGTGCTACAACTGCATCAACCGTCGGGGAGTGTGTGGGTTTTCGGCCGACTCACTGCATTCCTTGTCAGTGACGATGATCCAATCAGGTCAAGCACCAATCAATGCGATGCAAGCCCAATAATAACTCTAACGCACCGGCAACATCAATTAGACACACATAAGGGAACTCTTCGGGTTAAGTCCCACTGCTGATAGCGTGGAATATTTAATTATGCAAGGGGTACCCGTACCCGTGTGTAAGCGAACAGTGTTGGTGGGTCCGTACTCCGACATCGAGTCTACAAACACTGCCAAAGGTTTTAATGTTCCGTTGCGGTACTAATTCAACCCGCCTAAAGTTGGTGTCTGCAGTGACGAACCGCCGGTAAGGACACTATTCTACAAGGGAATATTAGCTGTATCTAAACAGATTTGTCATACATATCAACTGCTAGCTCCGAACTCTTGCGGATGCGACAATCATGTGCAACAGCGGCGAGACGCTGCCGCTTTCTCAGTGTTACTAGGGTTCACATTTTCATTCTTGCACGCCATGCAGGGAATACAAGTCAGTAGCCGCATGTTAAATACCTAGAAAGCCTGCTAGGAATAGTATTTAAGGTAATAAACTCTATGGGCACCGGATAAGCAATAACCGAGGTGTATCGGGCACAAATCCTATTTCGTAAATTTGAGGGGTTTGCGAGGTCCAACATTACCGATACTTTGATCCACAGTTTTTCGCTACCTATTGTGGCGAGAGGGATTACAACGCAAACTCATCACACGATTACAGGACAATCTGGACAAGTGGAATTATAGTTATCATGGCAAACGAAGGACACAGTTTGCGCTCAGTAGTCGAGCTTAGATCATATAGGTGAGCCAATCTTGTGAATGGCTTCAAACCATTATGGAGGCACAGTATTTGCTAGATCTTTTTGTGACCGAGTATTATGAATCCGAACGCAGGGTCCCGGTGCCTTTAATTGAACGGGTAATATACGCAGTTATTCCTTATTGACGAGAACAACCACTAAACCTTAATATGAACAGCTCTTTATTCCTGAGATTGTTATGGTTGCGCCAACCCGCTCAAGACCTCTGACATGACTATCCCACTAGGCATATGGACGAACCGTCGCATTACAATCCTGACGTGGACATAATAATTATCGGTGACGAAGTACTACAGAGTGAGTTGGCCAGCTTATAATCGAGGCTAACAACCACGAGCTGCCCATGCTAGCGTTCGAGGGATGAACGTAGAACACATGGCCTCTGAACTGAATTTTGTCAGTAATAAATTCTTCACTGAACTAGAACGTAATGCGCATATCGGGGAACACGATCCACCAGAACCGATCAAGTCGGCACGGCCCACCCACACGTTACAAACAAATGTATGATAGAAACTGCAAGATCTCTGGGTTGAGGAACCAAGTTGTGGTGCCCCCTCCAGTTTGATATTGGTTCCCGCTCCAGTTTGCAGGTTGGTGCCAGCCCCATGAACTACCTAGCGAATCAGCTTGAGAATGTCGATTGGCTCTTCAAGGATTCCCTGTAACTCGAGCGAACAAGACGCGTAATAAACTTACGGTGTTGACAGTATGAACTATTAACGTTGTGATCGACAGTGTGAACTGGTCCCAGTCCTCACAAAATTCTTATTTCAGCGTCTACAAATAGTAACCATCAACCGTTAATTAAGCTGCGTTGACAGGCAGTACGGTGTACTTTAACACCTAATCAACAACGTTGTTATTAAAACAGTGAAAAATCGCTAGAATCAAGTTGTGCGAAAAAACGTTAACGGCAAAATCGTTGAAACATTTTGTATTTATTATGTGGAAGATGCGGCGGTTTTTTTGTATAATGTTCCAGAGCATATTTTTCTTAAACGATTAATTACAAATACGATACATAATAAAGAGACAATTATATTACATTTAGTGTTAATTATTAGCGTATTATACATATTTCCCCAATATATTTCTTAGGTTTACATTTTCAACTACATTATCTATTTGGTATTCCATGTTTAGTCGTTGAACTTTCAACTACTGTAGGTAAAAGGGCCTTCTGTCTATCGACTAAAGTTATTAATTTTAGCAAAGAAATAAGTTACATATGGCACTGCTCAGTTCCCATGAACTGTTGCTTATTTTTTGAAACTTTGCACACACATTATATGCTTGAAATGCTCAAAAAACTTTTTATTTATTTTTTTTGTTTTTAGAATTCTGTAGAATTTTATGAATAGTGTCATGATAACGCCAACATAGCTAGGATTTAAGCTAAATGAAAACATTTCGGTTATAGTAGGTGGAATCCGCCATTCGCAGGAAGCACTGTTCTTGTGAAGACCCAATGCGAGTAATGGGTGCGGATTCAGATAACTACCTCGAGGAACCATTTTCCTCATAACCAATCTGTTAGCCAGCCTACCGGGGCCTAAGGATTGAGAAATAACTGGATAGTAAGCGGCCGCTACTAGTTTTTATAATAGCGTAGCCTGCCAGCTTGCTGGGGGCGACTACACTAATATAACGGCAAGTAATAGCGTAATAATAAGGCTCAGGTTAAGTTACTTAAATGATCGTACAGTTATAATAAAATTCACCATTGTATGTTCCGGATAGTCAAGGGACAGTGAAATTATACCAGCAGTAAACTTTAATGTACGAAGGATATGGAACAAACTCCCCGACATAAAAGAACTCTTGTGTTCTGAAAGGTACGATTTTATACCTGTACCAGAAACAATGCTAAATGACAGATATCCGAACTCGATATTTGTACCTGATTCTAGTTATCATGTTGTGCGCAACGACAGAAAACATTCTAAATGTGGTGGCGTTTGTTTGATTATCAAGCCGGGCATAAACTTTACTATTTCTAACCTGCAAACTAAAGGTATGGGTTGTATTGCAGTGGATTCTTGTATTCCGAAAAAGTATAGATTAAAACTCCTTATGATAGACCCCGCCTGCTAACATTAAACAGACAACCAAGATGTCAAATTTTATAAGAGAAGCGTGTGACATTCTATGGTCATTCCATGGCACATTCCACTCATGGCCACAAAGCCTTATTAATGATGTCTTCATGGGCTATGTGAACGGGGCGGGAATACAGTAACTTGCCAACTTTCCCACAAGAAACAATTCGCTACACTTGGTTAACATTCCACTCATGGCCACAAAGCCTTATTAATGATGTCTTCATGGGCTATGTGAACGGGGCGGGAATACAGTAACTTGCCAACTTTACCACAAGAAACAATTCGCTACACTTGGTATTTACAACCTCAATTATAAAAGTTCCAGTGACAAAACGGCGGAAAATTTCGCATTTTGCGATCGCTTTTCAGTCATTTATGTTCTAACGGGAAACTTCTCCGAATCAATGTCGTATATCGAGCTAAGTTTTGAATTTAAAAAAGAGAGTTTCAAGGCATCAGAAATTAATTGGCCACTACTAATCGGGACTTAATATTGCACAGCATTTACTCGTCGAGAAGAAGTGGAATTGTTTTTATTACATGTTGAGTGCTGCGTATCTGAGATTTGTTCCGAAAAAGATTAGAAAACCATTGGTTCAAAGAAAAGCATTATACTTATATCAATCGTTTGTTATAACAAAAAAGTAAACCTTGGAAAACGTGCAAATACTGAAGAGGAAATGTGGACGAGTATAAGCTGCTCAGTCGATGGTGTTCTAAAGTTATATTCATGTTTCGTAAGAATCAGGAGTATAAATTGGTAAGTTTTGGTGACCAAAACAAGCTGTTTAAATACTGTAGAGACCGTTGTTTTTAAAACATGGTGTTAGTGCATTAAAATAACATAGTGGTAATTTAAAAACAGATGACCAAATTTTCGGCCCTCCTTTGTGGAAATCAGGGAAGGGGCCCACCATCTTTTCAGGTATATAACACACGAAAATTACAATTTAGGCCACCAATAAAGATACTAATAGCTGGGGCGCGCGAGCTCGTGGTCTGGGCGAACCAGAAAAGTGGTGATAATATATGCTAGCGTCTTTTATTTCGGGGATTCTTCCACAACTTTAACGGCTCAATGTCTATCGATGTAGCTTTATTTCGCTCTTTGCAGTACGTCAATAACAGCCGAGGAGTAATAATTGTTTATTTGCTATTTCCACGCAGTGCCAACTCGCGCCGGGACTTTCGACGACTAAATCAATTTCACTAGACCTCGTAAGAATAACGTTAGGGAACGGACGTGCTCAATTAAAGCATTCACCCTCTTTGCTTCCAACTCGAATCTCCTATGCAGTGGCACTCCGCTTGTATATCCACAACACAAATAAAACACAAGTATTACACAATACGTTTATCAAGCGGAATATCCGTATACCAAGCGAATTACTCTGACGGCGTCACAGTTGATCACTTCCGAGCTGCCTTCACACAATCGAATTTCGGTAAACGTGTTACCGCGTAGAAACCGAAGGGCGTTCGAACTGACACTAGAACCGACTCGGAGGGGAGATAGACTCACTACCTAAGTTGAAAAACTAATCATCGCACACTCGGTTTTTATCCAAGTCGGTTCCTGTTAAATGACACTATATAGCGGAAATCCTTCGCTAGTAATAGTTCAATTAGTCCATACGCAAGTACGACGCACGATGCTACATAAGTTATCAGACACCACTCTTCTAGAAGGAATAAGTCGATAAGCTATCGCTAAAGCGAGCAATGCGAATATACATTTTTCCGACCGGTTTAAACCCTGAACAATTTATAGCGATGACATGCCGTTGCTAAATAATGGGGCTAGACTCGATAAAACTCGCTCAAAGTCGTTCTCAAGCGCATGAAGATTTTCCGTAACCAGGGTATGATAGAAGCATAAAGAAAAGACATTGTAAACTTTCCATCAGTCTCCGCAAAATAACGCTTCATGGCCACTAAAAATTCCGCATCGATATCCATCCATCGCAATATTGATATATAGTAAAACTACCTACGCATCAAATTCGAACGTAAACTGTTTAGTACAAGTAACAAATCCAAGCTATACAGTCCATTTTAATTTCTACACACCAATTCTCCTAATCCATCGAAAACTAAAAATCGCATTGAGACGCTAACTCCCATATTTCACTACAACACGTTAAAGCAAAAAAACGTAAATGACACTTAGGCAGAATCCATTATATAGCCCCTTCTGTAGCTAAGTAATTAATACGAAAACTCCAGAAACTGCCACCATCATCATCATCATCTATATACTAACTGACATTAAATTCACTATACAATAACAAGTAACCATTTATACATATAGAAGACGCCCAATCGGCGAAAACACCAATACTCTATATCATATTTATATAACACGCGCTTGCCGCGAATTTAATATACACTTTATATATTTATTGTATAATTTAAAAAGGAATTTAATTAAGAAATTTGAAATGAGAAAAGGGGTGAAAAGTTGGGGTGTGGTTTGAGAAAAGTAGAAAGAGGGGGATTGTGAAATTTTAATATGGTGAAGGGGATAGGTAGGGGAGTTTGTATTTTAATCTTGAGGAGTGGGGGTTAAGATTTGATAAAATAGAAGATGATTGAAAAATGTAAAATGTTGGGGGGAAATGAGAATTTTGGAAAATGGAAATTTATGAAAAATAGAAAGGTGGGAAAGAGGTGGGGTAGATATATGAATAGGGGTGGTAAGTGAAAGAGGATATTAAAATTTGGGGGATGGAAATTGAGTTTTGAGGGAATGGAGGATGTTTGGAAAATGGAGAAAAAGGGAAGAAAAAGGATATTTTTGGAAAGGGTGAATTTATAGGAAATGAAAAGAAAGGGAAGGAGGGGGTTTAATATGTGGTTAGGGGTAGTGACGGGAAAAAGATATGAAAATTTTAGGGAAATTGGTGGAGGTTTGGGGGAGAGGGAGGGGTTTGAGTTTTGGTTGAAAAAGTAGGAAAAAGGAGAAAAATAGATTTTGGGTAGAAATTTGGTGGTAGAAGGAAAGGGTGGATGGGTAAGGTGTATGGATTGGGAAAAGTGATATTTAAAAGGAAAGAATAGGTTTTAGGAGGTTTTTAAGTATGAAATTTAGGTTTTGGGTAATTTATGGGTATGGGTGAATTTTGGGATTTTATTAGATATAATATATTTTATATATTTATAGGTAAATACATAGCTAGTAATATAGTTATATATAGTAGAATATATATATAGTTTACGTACATATTACGCTCATATGCCATGCCGAGGGCGACAGGGAATACCAGGGTGGCGTGGGGGCGGCCTTAAGTGAAAAGAAAAAGAAAAATTTTGTGGTGAAAAAGGCACCAGCACCAACAGCCCCCAATCATCTCTCACCCCCAAAACCGATCTCTTCGAGATCAGGGTCACCCCTTTTCAGGTATAACCTCCGATAAGCTGATTCAACATTCTTTTATTTTTGGATTTTTGGGGGATATGGAGGCTTTTCTGGCAATTTTTTTCCAAAAGCTTCGCCTTAAGATTCTTCCCCGCTAACCCCCCGGGGGTTAATTTTTCCCGCTCTTTCCAATGGAGAAGGTTTCAGGGCTCTATCTCTTAAGGGGGCTTCAGCAAGGGGCCCTAATTTCAGGGGTCGGAATTTTTTAAAAAATGTGGATTTTGGGTTTTTTTTTACATTTTTTACCATAACTTTTTATTGGATGGACCGATTTGGCTCAAGTTTGGACATGAAATAGAAGATCCCAGGCGCTATCGAACGGTGTATGGTACGAATCCGTAAGTAGTCGAGGGAGTAACGACATATGGAGCCCGATACTGGCAATGCAAGCGAAAACTGATATTTTTAAATGAAATTCTTATGCGTTTTAAATGGATGGAATTTTGGCATCATTGGCCATATAGTAATTAGGTTTAATGGGAGAACAGCTTAATTAGGGGGGTCCGGGGGGCGGAGCCCCCCGGCTTAGGCTTAGGCTTAGTCTAAGGCTCAGGCTTTGGTTTAGTCTAACATTTATAAGGCAACGTAAATTATAATAACTTAAAATTAAAAAGGATGTTGATCGCGAATTTGGCCCACTACAGCTCCGAGGATGTTGTGGGAGAAACGGCGGCGCCACTGAAACTCGATCAAAGTACGGTGGAACAATGTGTCGGGTAGGCCTTGTCGACGCCTCATGAAGTTCTTAAGGGTTCCCCAGAGGCCATCGATGTTCTGGGTGTGGGCATGGGCGTTGTCTGGGTTAAGGAACTGGCGGTTGTGATGATTGACCGTTGCATGAAGATATGGCTGCGGATGGGGTACGCGGCGGAGACCTTGGACATAAGTTTGGTAACTATCCGTGATGACGCGTGTGCCGGGCCGTATATGTCGCTGGATAAGAAGTATGATGGTCGCAGAGGTACGATTCGCAACCGAAAACAAAAGACAGTTGCCGGTTTGACGCTCGATCATGCCGACGACCCATCCATGTTTCCTTCTGGGCATGCCGCGGTTATATTTTTGCCGAAAGAACAGGGATTCGTCTACCTCAACATCAAGGCCTGGCCCTCCGAGTACAGTATTTTGGCAGTGTTGATTATCGTAGGCCACAGCAATGTCACGATACTAGTTATACCAATTCGTTGCTGTCTATCTTGATGCGATGTTAGCCCTGCTTCATAATCCATTCAGTGGGCAAATTGTCGATGTAGGCAAACATTACCAAAAGTGCAGTGAACAAGGATATGTGTTGGCCGGCAAAGAATGAGTTATGGCGCATAGAGGACTTGTGGCGACATGCTTCGCATCGCCATTCATAATTGTCACCTCGGCCTCGAGCCGCTAGATACATGGCCTCGCCGCACTCACAGTTCCGGGAATTTGCAATTAAACCCCATTCAGCCGCTCCATTCTCTATATTTCGTCATATGTCCGACATTGCTGTACAAATTGGGTGTAGGTCATACGAATGTTATCAACATTGTTCCGTTGAAAAACTCTAATAGGTTTAATAATGTTAAATCTGTTATTTGTTGGGCGTCCGCGGGCAGCCATTACTATATTTAATGTGATTAGTTAATATATTATTGAAATTAGCCTGAAAGTTAAGAAATATATTTTGAATATGGTAACATTTTATATCGTTGAAGTCGTCTCGTGGAGCTCAGTAGTTCGAAAATGGTTTTTCAGCCATAACCAGCTAAAGAGTGAAAATATCTTGATAAATAAGGCACGGTTGAATTTGTCTCGTCATTCTGCGTGTAACTATGCTACTTATGTCTATTTGCTCATAAATATTTTTCTCTTGTTTTTTCAACGTACCAGGTCCCCCTTAGTACTGAGGGCAAAATTTGAAAAATTTCAAAGTTCTTGGAATATGGTCAAATTTGGTACCGTTGAACTCGCCTCGTCGAGCTGAGTCGAATGGTACCAAAATCATCGCTGTACGACGATTCCCTGATTTTCCCCCAACCCAAGGAGTGCCAAATTTTCTCTAGCTTATATTTTAGCTAAAGCCTTAGCAAAAGTGCTTGTCATCGAAGATGAATAAAGCTAACTGGTTAATGAGGTTCCGCACAATATACGCCTATCCTAGGTGTCATGTTTACCCACCATTGTTCATAATCTTATAGGAAGGCTTAAAAACAAGAACAGCCATGCTCCTGAGCAATATTGGCAATTCTTCCTGAAAAGAACGTGACATTTTGTGTTTTACCTTATCTCAAATTTTCTAACATCTTTTGATAATGGTGTAATTCCTAACATTTGGTGTTGCGCCGACGTTGTGGTTATTTATTATTTATGAGAAAGGGCAATCATGTTACTTACAGGTATACTTAAAGCTAGCCGCAATACTCCTATCAATTGTAGCATCCTCAGACAAATAGAGTGAACATCTTGATAGGACGTAAACCGATAAGAGTATCGGCTTGTATCAGTTGATCATTGTTGCTCAGAAATTTTAGCACAAACAACGACAGAATCGGAAACCTACGGTGCAGTGGCGGTGCGCGAGTCGAGGAGCATATTTTTGAAATTCGCAAGAGAGCTGGCAGCAACAACTTCCGCGGGCAGACCGTTTCATACGTCAATAACGCGATATGAGAAGAAATTCATCCGACAATCCAGGTGGGCGATGCGTAGCGCCAGGTAGTGAGGTCGGGTGCCGGTAGCTGGAGCTAAGGCTAATAATCGAGTATAATCGTTGTAGAAAAACCATGCATCATCTTATACGCCAGAATAATGTTGGCTCGTAGTCAGTTAGCGTTCTAACGTCTTTATGCCCAGCCACTGAATACGCTCGGTATACTCCGAAATAAAGTACGTACAGGGGCTAGTGAGCGGGCTATTTTATGTGCATGAACTGCTATCTTTTCGCCGCCGTTACTCAATGAGTTATCATATTGCTGTAAAATCTTGGACATAAGCACACCGCAATGAGCAACAAAACAATCCACCACATGGCAGAGCCATAAGTTAGTGATGGAAGCACTACCGCAGTATAGAGGTAGGACATCGACTGTGGACGTAGCCCTCAATTAGCACCAACTGCACCCTTTGTTGCAAAGAGAAGTTTTATTGTCTTCTGAGATGCTTGACCAACATGATATCTTCAGCTCATTATTTTTGAGTCTTGATACAACACTGAATATTTTACGTTATCGCAAGCCCTCAAAATAGTACCGTTCAAGATTATGTCCCTGTATTCAGCCCTTGATCTCTCACGAGTGATAACCATAAGATTCGTTTTGCTCGAACTTATCGAGAGGCCTCTCCTACTACTACAACGTAACATCGAGTTAAACGCATTCTGCATATGTCTACATGCCACACCCAAAGACGGTAAAATAACATCATCCGAGTAAGCAATACTCAAAACTCTCGATTTGTCAAAATAAGCCAAAAGATCGTCCACAACTAAACTCCACAGCAAGGGTGATAGTAAACATCCTTGCGAAAAACCCCTAGCAACTGTGACATTGAGAGTTGTTTTGCCTGGTTTTACCAGAAAAATTCAAAGCTAAGCAGGTTACTCAGGCAGTTCCTAATATATTCCAGCAATTGGAATCGGCTGACATCAGCTAAAATGTTATGGTTTATACAGTCAAAAGCTCCAGACACATCCGCAAAGACAGCTACCACGTGTGATGAAGAGGTTTGTTGTCAGATCCATGTTGAATGACCAGGATAATCGCCAACATGCTACTCGAACAAGATTGTTTTTATTGGTAGTTGTACACCACGTAGAAAAGTTCTGTGTTGAGCTTTTCCGAAACCCAGTAAAAGATTGAGCAGCATAGCGAGTGTCCACTGAAAAACTATTTTATATATACTGTTGGTCCGCATGATAGAAAGCTGTTGCATGTTCGCAAATGAATCTGAAGTCGACGCTCACTGAAGAGTCTATCGGATAAGCGATAGTGTATTTGGCAGCTCGACAGTTCATATGCACATCTCTGTAAGCATTGGAAGACAAAGCAGGCGACCATGTAAGCAGTGCGTTGTCGGAAGGGAAGCCAATGTAATTCCTTCATAACGGGGGTAATTCGGTCTAAACGACGTGTGTGACAATACGGGCAGCGGTGTGTAGCACTCGTTTAAGAGGTTCAAGAGACGACAGTTGCATGTTGCAATAAATGGAGTTGCAATAATCAATACACGAAATAACGAGTGATCGTATGATTGTAGTTGCCGTTTCACGATTAATGCGCTGTCGTATACGCCTAATTTCAGCTAGCTGCCAGGAAGATATTCGGTTCACATTCAGAATATGCCGTTGAAATGTCAGTTCTTGATCAATTGTTACACCAAAAAATTTGATATTGTCGGCTGGAGATAAGCAATGTCCATGATAGCAACACCGATTTCGGACCATTTAATTTCAGGCGATTGTTCTTAGCCAACGTACGGCTGAATCAATTGTTCGATGAAGTAGCAGGAACTGATCTACGTAGCTGGCGCTGTCAAATTATAACACAACAACCGCCATTTATCAGCAATTCTGCTAGTGGTGCGGTATTCATGTTGAACAAAATAGGACCGAGGACACTGTACTGGGGAACCCCAAACATTGACACTCTAGGAGATGGCGATTGTCCGTCTACAGTGACGCGACTGGAACGATTTCGAATATAACTTTCAAACCATGCCAGACATTTGTCTCCCAACCGAAAATGATTTTGTAATCGAGACATCAGAATATTAGTAATATATAGTTTCAAAAGCGGTTGAAAGATCAAGTGCTACAAGGGCTGTAGCTTTGCCACTCGACAAATTATTACGTATATCGCTGATCAAGCAGAGTAACGTAGACTCAGTGGAATAGTGGGGCCTGTAATCGAAATGTGCATTTGGCAATGGTAGGCGATGAAAGTGACGTCTAATTTGTTTAGTAATATAATGTTCAATTATCTTAGAGACAATCGAGAGGTTTGCAACTTTTCGAAAGTTAGACAAATCATGAACGTCCAGCCATGATTGTTTCAACAGTGGAGTTACTATGGAACATTTCTCTCTATCAGGCATTTCGCCCATAGTCACCGATAAATTCACCAGCTTGGTAAGAACCGGAATCATTACGCAATTACGCTGTTTAAATACATACATCGGAGCCGCATCAAGATCAATTGAATATTGGGACAACTGAAAACTATCTCAGAAATGTCAGTTTCACTGGCCATTGGGAACCCATCTGTAACTGACGCGACATGGTCGACACGAGCAACATTTACTGCCGGAAAGCGGCGGATGCGTTCTATCTTCGCGACAAAGAAATCAGCAAAGTCATTAGGCTAATTGTGAAAGATTGGCTTTGTCGATTTACATAGTAGAGATTTAATAAGCGGCTACTTATTAGTACCGGCGGACTCAATACGGCTGCGCCAATAGCTATTCACTTTCTGCTGGCATAACCGCTGGTAGCTTCTCTTTGCACTCAAATATACTGATTTATCAGCAAATACACCCCGATCGCGCTATTTTCTTTCGAGTCGACGTACCAGTCGCTTTTTTTCTGGAGCAGTCGCCGTTGTACCACGGAGATGCTGGCGAATGCCACGTAGTTGCCTTTGTGCATATCTGCTTTAATCTAGGATGTGGTAGCATGAAGGGCCTAGATTGTAATTCTTACCACACTTGAACGCATGCTGATTCGGGTGTAGCGGATACTTGACTAGTATCACATCCCTGATATAATTATCAATGATCTCCATAGTTTTAAAAAGAAGGGATGAAAGACAAATTGGTCTAAATGCTTTTAGATCCATATAGTGCGTCCCTCTTGCCCGGTTTGGGTATAAAAATTACATTAGATATCCTCCACTGTGATGGAATATAGCCAAGCCACAGGCTACCTTTAAAAATACGGTGCAATAAATAAGCAGAGTATTCATGGGATAGCTGAAGCATAATTGTATATACCCTATCAACCCCTGTCGATTTGAAACTTTGAAAGGAACTGATCGTCCATTTGATTCTCTCTATAGTCATCGAATTACTTATCTCCATCAGATCACTTATTTTGAGATCCTATGAGTCTTCATCATTCTAGACGGCTGCGGGGTTTGAAGAACAGGGACACATGATAGAAACTGGATAGGCAGCATCCTCATAGGTGTCCCATAGTCGTCAGCAGTGATCAGATAATATAAATTGATTACTATACCCAAACTTACTAGATGTCTCATCTCAAGTATCGTTTTCATACGAGAGTTCTCGGCCGTACTATTTATTACCTTATCACTAAATCTTCTCCAACTCATTCTCTGCCTCATGAATCATCCGTCTATAATTACGCTCTTGTCTGCTATACCTGTCCCAATCTCTCTTAGTCTGAAAGCGTCTGGTCTTATCAAAGGCCTTACCTACTTTTTTTGCGCTGTGATTCTAACCCACTATTCCACCAGCGATTCCTATCTTTACTATAGGAGGATTTCTTCTGACATGATGCTTTACATGAGGCTTCTAGTACACTAATCAGAAGAGACACGGCTAGGTTCAGCTGGTCAACCGTTATGATATGTTCTGGAAATTCAGCATCTAAAAGTTTCTCGAGTACCAGTTGCGCATACTTAGCACCATCCAGATTTCTAATATTAAACCTAGGTTGCTAACCAATCGTATTATTAACATGTATTAGTCAAACGGAAAAAATCTGTGATCAGGTCCTGAATAGACCTCCGGCACACACCAGCCGCTGATCGCACCAGTAACTTTGCTATTTGCAAGCTTTATACCCACCATTTAGCTTCTAGCATCCAACATTGACTACATACAAGTATGTAGTCATCAGGTAACTTACCATGTCTGTCCCCATATCATTCACATTAGTGCTATCCCATATTGTGTGTTGAGCGCTAGCATCGCAACTTATAATGACACCAATGTTCCTTCCATTTGTATAATTCACCAATCTTATCATGCTCTGTGGCACCACATTACATCCAACCTCATATAGATGATAGACGAAAGCAAGTTACAACTTAACCTTGTGACCCCCTGCAAACCACTCTATTTTCATTACTGTACAAACCTTGGTACCATGGAATAACCGGAACCGTCCATTTAAACAGGATCCGGAACCGGAACCTGGTCTTCGAAATTTATATATAGTAAAACAGATGATGGAAGAAATGAAGGTATAGTGGATTTAAAATGCATTAAAAATAACTTTTACATTAAACTTAATGTATTGCGATGGTATTATTGCCTTTCTGAAACTTTAAAGAGACTGAGGAAGCTAATAATGTTTATTTATCCATCAAATATGTCGGTTTTTGGACATTCAGAGCAAAACATGTCTTCCACTAGACACCATTGCGTATACTGCGTCAAATCGAATGTGCTTACAAAGCTTGGAGCGTAGAATACACACTTTCGGTACAAGCATCGACCTGGCTTTGATTTAACAAACTCCTGCAGGTTATTATGAAAAATTCCTGCTCAAATTATGTGCCCTACTTTTCGCGCTTTCACGCGGCAAATCGGTTAGTTAATCTTTTCTTTTGCTTGGTTGTATTGGAGCTTGATCATTGTATAATATAACATATGTTTGGGTTACAGGATGAAGCAAAAAACGTGGAAAATTTCAAGCAAAATTTTTAAACCGGAATTCCGGTTCCGGTATGGTTTTTGCCCTTTGCCGGGACCGCAACCGGAACATGATTTTCGCCGGAACTGGAACCGGAATTCCGGTTACTCCCTGCTTGCTACATAAATAAATTATTCATATTAACTGCAATGATGCTGTGTGACACGAAGACACCATTTCTTATTCGTTCAGCATCACCTATAGCATAAAACAACGTGCCTGTGGTTTCTGGTAGGCGTGCCGGGATGCCGGGACCCCCTTATTCAGTACGGCTCCTGGATTAACCCTATTGTAATATCACGACATTTGTTTAGCCTTCTAGCTAACTCTAAAGAGCCAAGTTTTTGAATGCTGGGCATTTATCTGAATAGTTTTAATTCTACTCATTGCTAATCTAAGCTAAGACTAGAGTAGCCTCACAGATTCTAGCTACATGAGACATCTGTGTGGATGCCCTACTACCCTCTCCCAGACATTGAGGGCCTCTTCATAGGGTTCTCCGCTTCCGGTGGAAGCTTGCCGGCAGGATCGAAAATCTGCAGTATGTGCACTCATACTTTAACCTGCCTCCGTTTGAATCACACCATATCTTTAATATCAGAAGCCATCCAAAGTAGAAGATTCGTCCATGTAAGGCTTCCCGTTAGCCAGTCGGGTGCCAGTTAAGAATCTTCAACTCAATTTCTACAATCCAGTTTCTTTTTGACCACTTCCGGATCAGTGCGCGCCTCATTCGTGTATCCATCGGGGATGAAATACGCAATATTGACCGTGTCCAGAATGGATGAGGTAATTACTTCCCGCTATGGCACGCCAGCCTCTTCATTCCATTTCCCGACCACCAATTGCACAAATTCCAAAGTTCATTGATCGTTGCAGCTAACCCTAAAGTGGCCTAGAGCGAGACCAGTATCCTCGAAGTCAAGCTCTCTTGACAGCTCTGATTTCTCAACCTCCTGAATAAGGCGTTGCCTGAGTGCTTCGCCTTCCTCAGGCGTCATCCGCCTGCCAAAATTATCAACCTCTGTAATAGCTACTTGCATTGAGGCAACAACGGCTCCTCGACAGCTTCCCACATGTTTTGGCACTTTAGTTAGAGATTTTGGCCTCTCCAGCGTCTTCTTAAAATCTGAACGCTTCGCAACAGTCTCCTCATCAGCAGACACCTTTTTTGGTTTGCGTTTAGAGGCTGCAAATCGTTGTTAACCATTTGGCCATTCACGGTTTTTGTCAGCCCCTTTCTGGCCTTGAGCATGGCTATACTTGTCCATAGCTTCTTTGACCAGTGTTCTTGTCCTGGGGAACAAGTGTCCAGTCCCCTTGATCAGCCTCAACGTAAGGCGGTCCACGTCTCCAGTATACCCGAAGCCAACTATCGCTTGACTAATGTTTTCTTTCATAAATTGAAGCATTTGTCACAGTATACATTGCTTAATGGGTTGTTTGTTGTGCTGCGAGCGTTTGCGATTTCGTAATCATTTGCTTGCTTTGTCAGGTGTTTAAGGAACCGAACAACAGTTAAACAACACACTGGCTAGTCAGAACATAGTGAAACGTAGTGGAAATTGTGTGTTGCAGAAGTGATATCTTTTAAATTACGTCTGTCTGTGTGTGATCGGCCATAACTCGGGAGCCACTTAACCGATTTAAATGATCTTGGGCTCATTCGAACCGGCATAGTCGAACTGTGTACATTCCCGAGGGTTTTTGATTTGGGTCTGGTTCCGGGGCACGGGTCAAAATTGAGTATTTGCCTCATTTTATTACCCTTCACGGAAGCAAGTTTAGTTTTATCTTAGCTTTCGTCTGGAACTTGCTTCTCCTTATCTGCTGCTCCGAGGTCAGCTTCATTTTCCTCGTTATTGGTTGCAGCTATGGAATCACCACGACTAACAATGTTATCAAGTTTTTCACAACTATCTTTTTCTCCAGGATCGGAAGGTATTGAGTCACTCTCTTCATCAAAATTATTACCACTATTTTTGGATTGTTTATGATCACTGTTGTTATCACTCCCTACATCCACAGACGACTGGATGCCATTAGTAACGATCACAGGAGACGATTTGCCGACATTAGGCGGGTCAGTAACAGCAATATCTTCAACAATCAATTCTTTCAGCGGACTAGCGATTCTCCCTGAACTACTAACCCCTGTAATGCTATGCGATTCACCATTCTCCCTTAAATCTTTCTCTGTATGTGTTGATTTGCCAGGTTCGACATCAATTTGAGTTGTACTTTCAGCCTCGTTAGAGTTTGTGTAAAAAGACTCGCAATGTTCCACTCCTCCCTCCAGCTGGTGCTGCTCTCGATACTGATCTGCCTCCGGTAACGAGAGGCTGTCAACAGAGTTGTTGTTAGATGCAGTAGTTACTGGAGCGCTAAACTCGTCAGCACTAACTGATACTACAGCTATGGACGTTAGCTG
>JASANE010026892.1:0-31061 GCA_030248225.1 Trileptium ribeirensis
TTTATGTGGTCTTACGTTCAGTTCATATACTACGCGACATTACGATTTAGAAATTCCGTGCCAAAATTTTATTTAGCTTAGGTGAGAGACGCCAATAGTTGGTCGCCTCCTACTCTACTCCTACAGCGAAACCTCGATGTATTCTATTTTTGGCTTGGGACTTAGACAAACTTAGGACCAACACGATCCATGGGAATTAAAAACAAGCCGCCTTTGACCAAAACCAATATAGAGGTCCAATCATTTTTATCGGCCATATATTGCTTTCGACTTGTTGAGGTCATTATACGGAAATAAACGCAAAACTTAAAAAAGAAACAATTATTACAAATGCAGTTTTCACACTACCATTATACAAGAATGTATACCGACACAAACGACGGCCATATGCATAATAATACATGGTCGGCGATGTTTGTGTATGAGCACCGAAGTAAGGGTTAGTAAATGATGGTACCATTTTTAAAGTTGTTTAACAATTTTAAATTTTAAGGTACCGTTTGCTTCCCTCCGGTAAAGACATTTCCTGTTGACATAAAAACTTGAATTTTTTTTAGAAAAATCGTTTGTGAAGATTTTTAGTGATGTTTACTAACCATTTTGGCGTTTTTTTGCTAAAAATATTAATTTTGAAAATTTTTAGCTTTCTACTCTCGGTTTGCCCCCCCCCCCCCGCCAAGCTTATACTCCAGGCAAAATCTGGCGAATATCAAAACAAATTAAATTAAATATAAATTTTATATTTTCCTTCATTTAGATATATCCTTATAATAATGTGATGGTTTAGCTTAAAATTTTTGGCCCAGTTGCTGTTTTTCACTGCAAAAATACACAACAGAGTTCAAGACAAAAAAGCGTCGAGGATACCGAAATATAACCTAGAACTACAGCACTCACCAGAAATGAGTGTCACATTTCAAGCGAACAAGCATCGAAGAGAAATCGAACAAAATCTATTCTCGAACATCAATCGTACATTTTTCGAGCAATTCTCGGATAAATTTAAAAATCGCTCCAAAATATCGAGCACGTCTCGAACACATTTCGAATAAAATTTTATATTTATCGAACGAACAGCACTCACATCTGGCGAGTACGGATGTATTGTAACGTAAAAATTAAACCAAATTACTAAAAATCCGGCCATGTCACTCCTGCCAAGACTGGCTTGCCCTTTAATCCATAAGATTCCCCGGCGTATTTAGTTCATTTATCCAATTCCCAAATGTTCCCTACGAGGGGTTTATGATGTACACCTAACAACCGAACCCACTTAGTTAATATCACTCACTTTTCGGAAGAGCCGAATCAAGCCTTGGGAATGGGTATTCTTGATTGATGGCATCGGGAAAATTTTTATTTGCCCAGCTTCCGCGTAATGCAGGGCTACTCTGTGAATGCATCAGTGAGTTCGCTGACGACGACGAGGCGCCTGACGAGGGCGAACGATCGTACAACTTCGTACCCGATAGGGATGCTGTAAACGAAGGACTGGTGAGACCCGAACCTGTAGTTGCAGTTCTGATTTGCGGAGAACGCTCTTTCGATGATACTGATCGACGAGTCTGCAAGACAGCAAGCTCAACGCGCATCTCTTGAACGGGTCCGACCGCTGTAGTTGAACTTCGTTTATGTTTGATGTCATGGCACTGTTCCACACTATTTTCGAACAATGAAGGAATATCAAATGTGTACGTATAGGTTGTATTACGCGGTCGGCTAACAATATCCGAATAGTTAACAACGCAATTAAATTTATTACAATTATTACTATTATTATTACTGTTATTAATTGTATTTCCGGCATCGCGGACATCCAGATCCTTGTCGGCGACTTTGGTCCCGGATGAACCTAACACAAATGTTAGCCATTTGTCGATTACAAACGGCGGCTCACTGATTTTGTACAAGCCGTACGGAGCTGCCGTATTGCAAAACGTCACGTCTTTAATACATTCGTATGGATCGAGAGAAACGTCCGAGCATTCAACATCATCGATATCGACGAAAAGCTTCCATCGCCAACGTATTGGGGCCTACAGGTAGAAATTTAAAATGGTAGGACAAACAGAGTTACGCCATAGCGTGATTGTGAATGTCCGTCACAATCGGAACTCAAATAGAACCACTCTCCTATACTCATGTCAAGTTCAATAAGCCTGAAAAACATAGCCTACCTATTTTAATTGAATTTTGACTGTAGTAGTGAAACGAGTGAAGCCAAGAATTCTTACTGCTGGTCGTGACAGTGGTGAAATTTAACAATGAAATGGTAATATCTTCACAACTACTCCAGATTTATAGCTATTTTTAGTCTTACTTTGTATAACAATTTATCATCTATATGTACTGCTAATAGGATGTGCTGCTATTGTAATTATTTACGGTGCAAAGTTGGGTTCAAATGGGTTTTCCATGGAACTCAAAATACACGAAAATGGTAAATTTCCGCAACAGTTAAGCTATATGGGCGTTTTTGGTCTCATTTTGTATGTAGATCAATTCATCTTCTATGTAGCTGGAAATAGTGTATATACTGCTATTGTCATTATTTACACTGCAGGATTGGGTCAAAATTTTTTAAATGGATCATGGGACCCAAAATCACCAAAATGGTAATATCTCTGAAACCACACGCCCTATACAGATGTTCTTAGTATTATTGTATATAACGATTTATCGTCTATGCAGAAGAAATTAATGTGCTGTTATTGTCCTTATTTACGCTGCATGGCTAGGTGTGAACTGTTTTTCAGTGGACCCATGGGTCCCAAAATACACGAAAATGTTTATAGCTACATACAGGTGTTCTGGTCTCATGTTGCAGAGCAATTCATCCTCTATACACATGAATATTGGGAGCACATTAGTCGGGTATATCTACACAATTAATCAAGCAACATGGATAATATTCGGTGGCTTAGAGCTGTGTACATCTTTCTAAATTAAATGTTCAACGATCAAAATTTACCATCTTGACTATAAGATAAGATACTAGTACACAAGCTTAAAACACATCGACGAAATCTAAAATGAGAATAAAATAGTTCTAAAACATTATTACAAAACTTTATCCAACTATGCTGTTTAATTTCTTATCATCTTTTTATACTTAACTATTGCAATATCAAAAGTCCATGACTGAAGCCTTGAAGAACATGTGCAAGCATATCGCACTACGGCAATAAAATTTGGTGTGACGTCGAGTTATGTTTTAATTGTCCAACTTTTTGCAGAACAAGTTGCCACACTTTTGTTCTGACCCTTTCCTCCTTCGACTTTTGTCCTGACAACCCCCCAAAATTGGAACAAAAATTGTAGCAAGAAATTTGTCACTCTCGAAAATGAGACAAACGACGAAAACCTCGACCGCGTCGCCCCGCAGCGTATAAGGGTAGTGTTACATAATTGATGCCCTGTCCATACTGGAAGAGGTGGTCGTAAGACCTCTACTTTCCAAATCTCCGCATGTAACTCATGCTTTTCGATGTCTGCTTCCCCACTCCAACTAAATACGATTGCGTTATTAATGTGTTCTAAACTTGTGTTTTCTCTAAGCTAGAAACTTTATGGAACCCGGGATGGAGGTCGGCGCTTCTTGCCGAAGGGGGGCACTACCTTGGGAAAAGGGGGTAACCACCTAAACCTACAAGCATGTATAAATAAAACAGAGTACGTCATACGAACGTTTAGTACGCTATAATTCTCTAATTCAAACAATGTCGAAATTTTATGATTATCCACAGAGTTGGAAAAAGTGCTACCAGTTATTTTTCATATAAGATGCAAAGCGTCCTGCTTTATTATACTAGTGTAGCTCGCTTGCGAGCCAGAATTCGAGTGGTGAGAATAATCTCCCGAAGCAGAAGTGTGAAAAATATTTGCCACACAATATTTTTGAAGCTCGCAATGAGCTTGTCGGACCAGAAAATCCCATATCCGACACTAAAAACAACAATAAACAAACATTCAGGTGCTTTTCCCACGACTTGTCACCAAAAATTTCGAAAATGTCATTTTTTATGCCAAGTATGAACCAGAAACGTAAAAAATATTTGCGCAACAATATTTTTAACACTTGCAATGAGTTTATATGCCCAGAAAACCCCATATAAGACACTAAAAACAACAAAAACACACATTTAGGTGCATTTCCCACGCTTTTCACCAAATATGAAATTTGGCGCCAACTATAAGCTTATAGACTCCAGATTGGGAAGTAGTTGAAAAATTTGTTATATATATCATTGGAAAGCCCTGGCAAAGCTACATGGAATAGGCCTATCAGTTTGCGGATACCTTGTGTAATTATTGAGAAAAGTCGCAAAAACTGGAGTTGGTACCCGAAAATGGGCCAAAATGACGTCATTTTGCCCCATAACTTTTCTCACGGCAAAAAATTCAAAAATCGGGCTCCATCACTACTCCTAAATCGACCATTGCGGTTCGAATGAGCTATCGAGTATCAAACAACCGTTATCGAGATCCAGGTGCGAAACACCGACACACACAGACCTCCTCAACCCCCCTCCAGAACCAAAATTGAAAATTCTCGTTCCACTCGCTCTCTTCGCTCGCTCATTCCACTCGAATTCAATTATTGGATCTTCTTAACTCAGTCTGTCCACAGTGGGAGGTGAGGCACCTTCACATTCCACATCCCACAGGTTTGCGAGATTTTCCCAATATCCGCCCCCCCACTTCTTCGAAACCCCCATGATCAACTACTTCCAATTTTTTGTCTCAAAATTTGTTTTATGTATCAAAATGTTTTTAAACATTAATTGCCACAATTTCTAATCGTAAAAAGTCATTTTGTAGCCCGAAAAATAATTGTACGACAGGAAAAGTACAGTCGCGGCCAAAAATAAGTGCAATCGAAAACGAGCGAAATCACAATCGATCGAAATTTCGTTTAATCGAAATCGATCGAAATTTCGTTTAATCGAAAACAATCGAAGTTTTACAATTTTGAAATTCATCTAATTGCGCCAAAATCAATAACGATCGAAATTTCGTATAATCGAAATCGATCGAAATTTGGATCGATTATTTTGCGCTTAATTCTGCCCGTGACTACATTAAATATATAGAAATATCTAACCATTTTAAGCAAAAGTTATACCCCACCGTACTTTGAAATTCCTCCCGCGCATGAACATGAGGCCGCTGAAGCCCTCCCCTGACCCCCCGTTTTACAAAGCTGTGGCCATGCCAGTTACCCAAGCGTGAACAATGGTCAAAGCCTATATTTTAAGGAAAAATAATTAAAAATGGGCCATTATTTTCTTACACCTATAAAATAGTAACTTAGTTATCTATGATTTGTACAGCAAGAATCTCTTAAAAGCAAGTCATACCGAGGTTACAATTTTATCACACCAGTCTCCGTGACACCAAAAAAAGACATGAAGAATATGTAGCGTTTCAAGCGAAATCTTTTGAAATAAGTTGGGCTGACTTATGTACGAAACAAATTAACACCTCTTGAATACAAATGGAAGTCACACTTAACGGCACTGTATCGAGTGTCATCTCCAGGAAAGTCATTTGTTTATAAATATATATTAGCAGAAAACTTGCATTGTCAGTATCAAAATAACATTTCCTACAATCGCACGGCGTTGGGTGTCCGTCCTGACTATAAGGATTGCGGTAATATGCGCCAATGATTAGGCTAAAAGTCATCGTTGTAGAACCCTTAGACTGAAGTGTTTGAAGCAGCTGTTTGTTGGCATGATCTAATGGCGGAAAATGTTGCAATCTTTCGCTGTTCAAATTAAGTGCGCTGATTTCATTTATAATTTGACGACGAGTTAATGCCGATTGAACACCAAACGACTAAAACTCAATAAAATAATTATGGTTTTAAAGCGTGATTCAATTATGGAAAATTTTACAGTCTTTCCATGTCCAAATTAAATGCGTCAATTTCATTTATAAGTTGACGATGAGTTACCGCCGATTTACTATTATATAAGATATACCCACAAACGACTAAAACAAAATAAAATGCACATGGTTTAAAAGCGTGATGAAATGATGCAGAATTGTGCAATCATTTGTTGTCCAAATTATATAAGTGCGACAATTTCATTCATAATTTGAAGACGGTTTATCGCAGATTGAATCCAGACGTCTAAAACAAAATATAATGATCATGCTTTGAAAACCTGATGAAATGGTGGACCAATTTGCAATGGGTCGTTGTCGCAATTAAATAACCTAATTTCGTTATTCATTATTGACGATCAGGTACTGCAGATTGAACTCTATACGACTGACGAAAATATCGATTGCGAAACATAGATAAACAATTGATATAAGGATAAAAACATGAGCTTAACATTTAAAACATTAAATAACCCAATACGACCGTTTCAATATCTGGTTTCTGCACAATGGAAAGTGGGCCTAATATTTTTGGTGCCACTGTCAAAGTGGAGGCCTCAGTTCTGGCCAATGGCAAAAAAAATCTGAAACCTTTCTTAGAAACACTCCCAGCCGATATAAAACTTGACAACATTTTTATAGCAATCTTCTAATGAAGTAAAATAAAAACACTCTAATATTTACAATGTTACTTTTAACCTCATCAGAGGCATTTTGCAGCAGTGATTTATTAACAATAGAGGCGTTTTTCGTTAAAGAACTCTACATTTTGAAAATTTCTAGATTTCCGAGCCTCCCAGTTCAGCCAGCGACTCCTACAATGTTCATGTTCCTTGGCAAAATCCGGCGTCCTCCAGTTTCGAAACAGTCCCCGCCCCTGAAGTTTTCAGTGAATGGGGGAACCAGAATACACCACATCTAAAAACTCCGAAGACCAAACGGTAATATTCCTGATTCGTCAAATATCTGTATGATAAATATTCAAGTAATAGTTAGTACCATAATTACAATGAATACACAACTTGCCCAAAGATCATCGTCAGTAAGAAGTATGAGGCGCGCACCATTAATATGATTTTCTCTGAGTGTCGTCGCTAATTGTTCGTGGAATTCAGTTTCGAATGATAGTTCTGTGGCTAAAGTTGTCGCCCACTTTAAAACGTCAGCAACGTCCCACGATTTCACGTCATACGACGGACATCGTTGATACATTCGGCGCTGGAAAAAAAATTAGAAATTAATATGTAAAAGTTAACAAGTAGTATAACAGGCATTAGCTAGTATAACAAGCGACTGCGGGTATGAGGTGTGACGGAAATGGAGGAAAAGTCCCCGGGACGAACCCGGGACTACAATAATGGGGAGTTAACCGGTACCCAAAGTCTAGATGCCCTCAAGCCTGAATTTGTCTCAGGCTTCCACCACCATTAAAAATTTTATACGGGCTATAACAAAATTCTACCTGAATGAAA
This sequence comes from Trileptium ribeirensis, assembly GCA_030248225.1. Taxonomy (NCBI): domain Eukaryota; kingdom Metazoa; phylum Nematoda; class Enoplea; order Enoplida; family Thoracostomopsidae; genus Trileptium; species Trileptium ribeirensis. The sequence continues at coordinate 7,365 of JASANE010026892.1, forward strand.
GTTTGCAAAAATACATGCGGATGTGGACTGTTGCACCGACAAAATATGTCTGAAAGTCTGAAACATAAAAATACCTTTATTTACACATAACATTCACACGATTACACTGATATAACCGAAATACCCATCAGTGAGGAACAAGGATATCCGGATATTATCCACGACGTCGGAATATCCAGACATACTGACATTGTATCCGGTGACCAGTTGCAAAATTTTACTGCTAGAAAAGCCACAAACCCTTGATTCGAGGATCCCGAAAACACATTGTTTACAGATAAGATTTCGTATGACATTTTGAAATCATTTTATCGTTAGATCTACATATTGTTAGTATATATATTTGCTTTATGCCAACGAAACGAAGGCACTGCAGCTGACCGCCTCAGTTTAACGCATAGTGGGAAACAGTCAAACTGCTTCCATTTTCAAAACTATTTCCGTTCTTTTCTCTCCTTTTCATTTATGATACGGCTTTACTTAGTGCAGTCAAAACGCGTTTATACACAGCTTTAGAATCACTAGTAATCGACGATTTTCATTTTCAGGACTTTTAATCTGTGTAGCTAAATAACCAGTGGAAATTTAGCATCTCACATTTAAAACGCGTTTAAACGCAGATTTATAATCACTAATAATCGACCATTTTCATTTTTTCAGGATTTAAAAATCTGTATAACCAAATAACCAGTGGAAATTTTTCATTTCGCATTCAAAACGCGTTTAAACACAGATTTAGAATCACTAATAATCGACTATTTTCATTTTTCAGTATTTAAAAATCTGTATAGCCAAATAACCAGTGGAAATTTTGCATTTCGCATTCAAAACGCGTTTAGACGCAGAGTTAGAATCACTAATAATCTACCATTTTCATTTTTTCAGTACTTTCAATCTGTATAACCAAATAATCAATGGAAATTTAGCATTTCACATGCAAACCGCGCTTAAACGCTGATTTAGAATCACTAATAATAGACCATTTTCATTTTTCAGGATTTTTAATCTGTATAACAAATTTTTAATCTGGAAATTTCGCATTTTCCAGACATATATATTGAGACTCGTAAATTTTAAATGTTCAGTTGATTTTTGGAGTATCTATATTTCTCAATTTGATTTGGCGTACCGCCTGTTCAAATTGAGCGATCAAATCGACCGGAGTTTCCGCTAAGAGTGCTGTTTCGAAAAATCAGGAAAGTTTCTTTGTCTATAAGTGCAACTGATAACTAATTTTTAGTTGGATGAGTTTTCACAAAATTTTTGACAGAAAAAGTACCGACGATGAGCCCTTCAGTTGAACTCTAAGAGCTCCAATCCATCTTCAGTATCAAAATGGCAAGAACTGGTTTTTTCTTTACCAGATCGGGAATCATGGGTAACAGTGTTTCGCAAATTATATCTGGTGACATATTCTTCCAGAAACCACCACCCGGAATCAGCTCATTGAAATCTAAAGCATTACTCAACATCACTTTTTTTGCGGAACCGCTCCCTGGTCCGCTTTAGCGTTGACGAACTCGATTTCTAAAATCTAGTCAGTCTTCATTGCTTATATGGCATTAAGGTTCGCTGATAAAGCCGGTATCGTTACCTTTAGTCCAGCACCTATATTTAATTACTATTTAATAGTGATGTCCGCAGACCGATCCAGACAGACTTTAAAATTTCTCGGTCCGTACCCGGACCGCTCTGGACGGGTGAAACTTTTCAGACCCTGTGGAGACGCCAGTGAACGCGTGAGATGAAACGCCCACTGTGGAAAAGCACTACGATGCAGGCTCAGTACGATATTTTAAATTCAAAAAAAAAAAAATAAAGCGGATGTCCCTCGATTGTTGGGTCCAACTATATTACCACAAACCCCGTATGACTACTAAATTCCACCTTTCATTGTGCTGCGAAACTACTAATTCCCGACTGAGAATTACCTATTCCGCAAAATTATGCAGCAGGGAATAACCGGAACCGGAACCAGCAAGCGGAACCGTCCATTTAAACCGGATCCGGAACCTGGTCTTCGAAATTTATATATAGTAAAACAGATGACGGAAGAAATGAAGGTATAGTGGATTTAAAATGCATTAAAAATAACTTTTACATTAAACTTAATGTATTGCGATGGTATTATTGCCTTTCTGAAACTTTAAAGAGACTGAGGAAGCAAATAATGTTTATTTATCGATCAAATATGTCGGTTTTTGGACATTCAGAGCGAAAAATGTCTTCCACTATACACCATTGCGTATACTGCGTCAAATCGAATGTGCTTACAAAGCTTGGAGCGTAGAATACACACTTTCGCTCTGTCTCCAGTCGCCTCCCTTTACTACACATACGTTTGTTGCATGTTCTTCTGTAGGAAACTTAAAATTATTGGTTTATATTATTCTAAGAGAAAATAATATATAGAAGGTAATTTTCTGATCAGTTGTCAGAGACGCTGTTTAGGCTAGCGTTGGACAAACAGTGCCCGTCAGTTAGATGATAATGGTGATAACTTTCTAATCAGAATGCTATAAATCAGACACAGTGTGATGCTTCTCGCACAGTTTCAATAAATACAGTTCGTTGTCAAGGAAGCAGTTTCTGCTTGCGTTGCAGATAACGTTACTTTACTTCAATTTCACCTGATTTACAAAGTTTAAAGCGCACCGGCTGGTGCTTGACGCAATTTATGTTAGCCAAGCATAGGCTAAGTACTTCTACGTAAGCCATACTCTGTTACCGAGTTGGACCGGTATAATTCGAACGTACCCCGCAGTTACAAGCATCGACCTGGCTTTGATTTAACAAACTCCTGCAGGTTATTATGAAAAATTCCTGCTCAAATTATGTGCCCTACTTACGTTTCACACGGCAAATTGGTTAATTAATCTACTCTTTTGCTTGGTTGTATTGGACCTGGATCATTGTATAATATATATTACATATGTTTGGATTACAGGATGAAGCAAAAAACGTGGAAAATTTCAAACAAAATTTTTTAAACCGGAATTCCGGTTCTGGTATGGTTTTTGCCCTTTGCCGGAACCGCAACCGGAACACGATTTTCGCCGGCTATTTTCGTTACTCCCTGCTATGCAGATAAATATAACTCCAATACGTGCGACTGGCAAGATAGCTTCCCTTAACTACCAAAATTTTTTGAACAATGTGTATTTCTAAAATTTCGTTAAACTGACAAATTAAGTAAATTTATTGTTAAAGTTTAAAACTTTATTTTTGTTTACAACAATCATAGAAGCATCGGCAGCATTTCGGGGCGATTGATTTTTATCATCACTGAGACAGATATATTAAAATTTTATCGTTTTTGCGACATACATAGAAAACACTGATGTGCAACAATTTTAGATTTATAATTCCGTTAGTTTAAACAAGAGCTACCAATTAGTTCTTTGGGTTTCAACGAAAGACCTCCACCGGAACAATTTTCATCGAATCGAGATGCTACGTCCACATACATACATTTTGATTGCTCTCCAGTTCCGCTTACAGTTTCACAGATATAAAAATATTTTTTTGGGCGGATCGTTCGCGAATAACAATGAAACTGCTGTTAATTTTTCAGGAAATTCGCAAAAGATTTGCTTTTATTCATTGCCCTAACTACTGTGCTCTGTTCACCTGTTTTGCTATTAGTGCTGGTGTGCTTCAGGGCACAGGGCGCTACAGATACTGTTAACGTTTTGTACAAAATAATGAACTGTTATACCATTACATCTTTTTATTTTAAAGAAGCAAATTCAGAAATGTATATATAGCCCTCTAAATTACATAAATATTACTTCAATTATGTCAAATTCGAAGTTATACACCGGAACACGACAATTCTGATACAGACCTTATTGGCAGAAATATCTTCCTGCTGCTGTTGCAATTCCATCTGTTTTTTACTCAAGCGCCGAGCAAAATCGTCTAATTTTTGTTCACGATTACGTAGACGTTGATTTTGTTCGGCAATTTCCTGTTTCCAAACACTTTTGTTGTTTAAAAAAGTTCTTGTCTCTAAAACAATGAAATAAAGATAATTTATAGAAGCTATGTCCGAGGACAGGTCCGAAACACGACCGGCCTTAAAGTTTTTCGATCCGGACCACCGGACCGGTCCAAGTTGTTGTAACCTCAGAGTCAAAAATAAATAAAACCGTTTAATGAAAATAACTAAGAATAGTTAGTACTCAAAAAATCATTTGAAAATGAACCGTACCATGAGTTAAATACGCATGGAACGCCCACACAAAACTACACCCACAATGTATTGCATCAGCCTGATTTGCATGTTAGGTCAGTGTTACGTCAAAATGTTACATCATATTCACGTGGACGTTACATCATAATCGCGTGCATATCAGCATTTTCTATTTACGTGAGGCGACCATGACATCTTTCCACCAAAAGCAAAAGGCTGGATATCGAAGCTAGGCACATGCTTGACAAGTGACCAGCTTGTGGCTTCGTTTTGACGGTCGGGGGTTGTGCCTTCCATATTCGTTTCCGACTGGTAAACGTGGATTTACCCGCTGTGGGAACGGCTGTCGCTCAGCGTCAGGAACCATTGGCACAGATTGATCAACTGGCCTACCGGGTACTTCTCCTGGATCAGCGTCCTCTTGTACCCCGTAGCTGCTCCACGTGTCGTCGCCATGTGGGTCCGTGTGGGATGACCCGAACGTTGACAATGCGGGATCCAAGTATTTTGGTGAGTATTGCGGGCCCGCCGTAGATCTTTGTCTCGGCGTGGACCACAATAGAGAGCATAGCATGGGGCTACAGACTTGTAGACTTTCTTGACTGCATCGTGGTTGTTGCGGGAATTGGGCATTTGGCTTTGACGACCTTAAGCTGCGTGCGGCGGCGATGGAACCAATGCATCGATCCTTGTACGGATAAGACGAATGTTGAGAAGCTCGCTTGGCGTCCGGAGGCCAACGGTGTTCGTCGTTACTGCATGAGAAACTCCGTTACCGCTTGCTTCGGGGGCAAAACTGGACTTCTTTAGCGCTTGCTTGAAAGTTTGTACTAATCGCTCTGCTGCCCCATTTGCAGCCGGATGATAAGGCGCACCAGACAGATGGACGCTTCCTCGCTCGCGGCACCACGCCTGGAATTCTTCGGATTTAAACGAAGAGCATTATCGGTGACGATTGTATGGGGAAAACCGAAGTGGGCAAAATCGGTCATCAATAGTTCGGCGGTTGCCCTGTGCTGATAGGACCGGTGGGATGGATGCAACGATACTTAGAGTAAGCATCGGTTACAGCCAGCCAGTTGCTGCCGAGGAAGTTTATCGCATGGTCAATATGAACATAGAGCTGGAAGCCCACACAAAACTACACCCCCAATGTATTACCTCAGCCTGATTTGCATGTTAGGTCAGTGTTACGTCACAATGTTACATCATATTCGCGTGCACGTTACATCATAATCACGTGCATATTATCATTTTCTATCTACGTCAGGCGACAATGGCACAGGTCATTGAATTTTTTCTACTAGAACAATAAATTCACAAAACTTTTCTCAAATGAAATTTAGTACACAGAGTTGCCGTATAAATCATAAAGATGTCTTACAATAGCATTTATAAACATGATGCAAGACAAAACTGCCTCAGAAAATAAGCCTGACCAAATTTGGTACACTGCTAGAACGAAAAATTTATGCTCGTTAGCTAGAAATAAATTTTTAATTTTGCCGGTCCGGACCAATCTGGCCCTAAATCCGAAAAATTTGCTCAGGTTACATCACTAATTTACATATACATCGACCATTTACATCTTCCTACAGTGCCACTGCATAGGATATCAATGAAAGATAAAATTATTATTCTCAAACTTGAAAAACTACATCAGCGAAAGAACATCCAATATGTCAGCCGTTGCAAAAAAAACCCAAGATACCAGATAAGTGCTTATTAAACGTTATACCAGCAAATTGAAAGTTCATGGTCAATTAAAACAGAACAATGAACATGTAACATTGAACTTTGGTTACTTTAAATATAACGACGAACTAAAACATATACATACATTTACAGTCACAGGCAAAAATGAGACATAAAAACGAACTCAAAAGTTCACTCAAACGAACGTTAGAACGTTCGTTTATAAACGAACATAACAAACTTGTCAATGTTTTAGAACGACTCTTTTGCGTTCGTTTATGAACGAACGGTATTGCGCCCGTTTTATGTGCACTTATTTCTGTCCGCGACTGTATTTTCAGGCAAAACCATTGGTATTGTAACGGCGAGAAAAAAGTGGGAAATACGAAATTTCGATTAAACGAAATTTTGATCGATTGCGATTTCGATCATTTTAGATTGCGCATTTTTTGGCCGCGACATGTTAGCACTAAAATCCATGAAAATGGCAACCTTTTAGATATCGGTAAAAAACCCTGTTTATCTACGCCGCCGCTACGCTAACAAATAAAATATACAACAACTAGTTTCGCAATTCGGTATCGAAGCAGGGTTCTCGCGGATTTCCAATTTTGTTTTTCCCTGTAAATATAATGTTTGCCTCTGGTTTTAGACAGTCAAATGTACTGTTACAAACACACTTTTACGGCAAGTTAATTTATATTAGACATAAATTAGCACAACATTGGTTATCTCAGAGCTTCTTGTGAAGCTACTCCTTTTGTCTCAAGATGGAAAAGAGGGTAAAATAAATATTTCGTTTCATAATATGGAACCAGGAATTCTGTACAGTCATAGATATTTCGCTTCAGAGTTACCTTTTCCCCATTCGTCGAAAACAACGTTGAAATCACTAATACTTTGATGAGCTATTTACCAGCTCGTTCCAAACGCTCAAGCCTCTTTCACGAAAATTTTAAATCATCTGAGGTTATATTACATTAAATAATATTTCCCGACAAAGAATGTAACCTAACATGATAGCCGGCGTTTGCCGAAGCAACGATGATGTAAATTACAAATCATTCCAGGGATAAAAACATCACGAACTTTAAAGACGACGACATAAATTTACCGTCACATAACACCTCATCGTTTTCCATCGCTTCGAGCTTCCTCAATATTTCAGGAAACGTGGGCCGATCTTTTGGGTTTTGAGCAAAACAAGACTCGATCAGATTTGCTAGATTCGACGGACACGTGGTCGGAATTTTAACGTGTTCGTTTTCACTTCCTACCATATATACGATCCTGGATAAAATGAGAAAAATAGTCGTAAATATACGAAAAATATGTATATGTATCTATATTTGCGAACAAAAATAGGCCCGAAGAACGAACACTTACCAACGAACGCGAAACGTTTTTAAATCAACTTTCGTACGCTTATTTCAATGCAGATACTTTTGTCCGTGACTGTACAATTAATAATTTATAACGAGTTGCAGGTAGTTTTCTTTCTTACAATCACAAAAATAAACAGTACAACTTAAAAGCAAAAATTTTTAATCGAAAAAATTATCGCAAATATTATACCCAAAGACTAAAAGACTTTTAGTATGTGTTCGCTTGTGTTGGCTCAAACAAAGAACTGCACGTGGCTGTGAGCGAACTTAATTTTAAGTTGTCTGCACGTTCTAGCTTTAGACACACAGTCCCGGACAAAAACACCCCGACAAACGCGTTATCTGCTGCTCTCCTGAACGTGGGCATGCAATACAGCCTTTGAACGCGGAATCCCGCCATTTCATCTGAGCGTGGACAGAGGCAATTTCGTCCGACTGCATCCATTTTTGTGCATTTACTTTTGTCTTATATACCAGTTGCATCAATATTAAGCAGCTATGATGTCTATGCATTCATTCAGAAAGCGTGTGCGCTAGTAGTACATCCTAGCGCTAATACTGATAACACTTTCTAGCGCTGTAAACAGTACTATGCCTATGAAATGATGTGGCAAGAAGATACGCGAAACGGAAGTTGAGCGTTGGTAAAATGAAATGATACAGAGATAAAATATTAACTGGGTACAAAATAACGCGTTGCCAAAAAAAATCCCTTTACACGGTTCCAAGTTAATTAGATACAAAATTGCGATATTCCATCATGTCTAGTGAATAACGGGATCGCGCATTTGAGTCTGAGTTTGTTACGTTTGTACAGGTAACTCCAACAGGATTTATCATATATACGATAATATAGCTTTCAGTTGTCTGAAGCCCCTTGCTATTCCCATATGTAGGACTCTTTCCTAGCTTTATACTTGAATAAATCTTTAAATCTGGAGAACCTGAGAAACAACCGAAAACAACGTTTGAAATCCACAAAAGAATGACGAGTCAAACATGCCAGCCCAATTTGTCATTACTGAGAAAACAGGGTGTCCGGGTGCCCATCTCAGTATCACGTTACTGTAACAATCACATAGTCGCGTAATACAGTAAATGCATAAATGCTTAATTTCGATCTGACTATTGCGCTGACAGAGTTAGGAGTATAGCTTTACTGTCGGTATTGATGCGACTGAGAACATGATGAATGTAGAAACAACGTAGACTTCAGCCTGAAAGTCTAACGTTGGACTATGAAAAGGTATGCTAAGATATGAGAAGATAATTAGTTGTACAAGCTGCAAACACCTTTCAGTACCTCTTCGGTATCCCAGGCTCGAAAACCTAGACATGGGTGGGAACGTATCGAGTCTTTAAGCTTCAAACATCTTTTACTATTTCTTCGGTACCACTGGCTCGAAACAATGACCAGGACCTGGCTAGTCCAAAGTGAGGCCGGCATTTTCAGCTGCCCCGAGGCAAAACGAAGGTACCCCCCGCAAAATTTCGGGTAGCCCCGGCTCAAAGCCCCCTGGTGAGAAAAATAAACGTCTAAACGCGACAAAATCAGGCAAAAAAAATTGGCCCCTCGGCAAAATCCGGCACCCCCAGCAGGTGAACCTGGGGGGGGTCCGTCGTCTATAATTTCCGATGTTTGAACTAGCCAGTGCACATGGGTGGGAACGCATAGAGTCTTTAAATGGCCAGTGTGTTCTATATTACGGGAAGATATTATGACCGGTTATTCAAGGCGTGTGTATTCTAGTATATGCCCCCCAGCGCTCATACCGGACACAGTTTCCAACATTTGAAACAATATTGTGTCTATTCAGGTCGCAACAAAATATATGCAAAACAGAGGTTGAGTTTTCAGAAAACAATTATTGGAGCAAATCTTTAGTTGAGATCTCGGACCCACGCGTAGGATAAATCGGAACCACTAGAAGTTTAAAATCGTTGATTAAATACATTTCTGTTTGGTGTTTTAAACAGCATAAAAATCTCATAATAATCAAGATTACGCTACAAAGAGTACGTAGGAACCTAGCCCTATATCTTCATCCAGAAGAAGATAATGACATTAGAGACCACTGTAAATTTCTAATTTACCAGTCTCACATTGCGGATTCCATTCTCAAATGCCCAACCAACTTACATCACCAAAAGTTCTGTGCTCTTTTATATAAGAGTAAAAGAATTTCAAGTTTCTGTAAAATTGTAAATCGAATGTAGTCCCAGCGAAAGATAAATCTTGATCAAAAATTATTTTTTTACAAAATTTTTGTTAAAATTCCCGTCATCAAACAAAACATATATTTTCTCTGCAAAAAATGATCTGTACGCATACGAACCGATTTGAACTAGAAAAGTTCTATTTAACTGGTAGGTTTTTTCAAAGTAATATTTATTAGCCACAAAGCGGCAACTAATTCTTATAGCAGATGTTTGATATCAAACAAAACATATATTTTTCTCAGCAAAAATGATCTGTATGCATACGAACCGATTTGAACTAGAAAAGTTCTATTTAACTGGTAGGTTTTTTCAAAGTAATATTTATTAGCCAAATTGCGGCAACTAATTGCTTATAGCAGATGTTTGATAAGCCCATCGACCAAAAAAAATTTTGGTTAACCTATTATTATAAGGTATGACATACTAAGTATGGCGCTAGCAATCTCGAAACTTTCGAACTTGAACATGGCAATATTACTGTGTAAAGTTGGTCATTGTTCCTCATTTCATAATAGCTTACTGCAACTTGGCACTAGCTTCGAAGTGTATCTGCCGCTTAAGAAAATAACGTTAGTTTAGCGTAGATAGTACTGGCTAGTCCAAAGTGGAGGGGGTCGGGGCGGGTGGACCCCGAAATTTTCGGCTGCCCCCGGCAAAGCGGAGGTGCCCCCCGGTAAAAATTCGGGTACCCCGGCTCAAAGCCCCTGCTAAGAAAAATTAACGTCTAAACGAGACAAAATTCTGCAAAAAAATGCCCCCCGGCAGGTGAGTCGGTAGGCCCCCGGTTATAATTTCCGAAGTCTGGAATAGCCAGATAGTATAGCGAATGAAGGAATGTGGTACGGTAAATAATACCCGTTTTGAAGCCACTCATTTTTAGAATTCAAAACCAACCTAGCCGCTGGGAGACCATCGAACGGTAAATAATACCAGTTTTGAAGCCACTTCATTTTTGTTATTAGAATTCAAAACCAACCTAGGCGCTGGGAGACCATCGAACGGCCTTTGGCCGGTCAGCAGTTCCCATAGCACAACTCCAAATGACCACGTATCTGTCGATGTTGAGACCTTTTCTTCGCGGATGATTTCCGGCGACATCCACGGCCATGTGCCTAAATATTGTCGAACAACAAGTCTCAGTAGAACGAAAAATTATACAAGAAAATAATTATTTTTCCCCAATATAACTACGTAATTACTCTCGCACGAGGGGAAACGGGAGGAGTGTGACTTATCTGCGCTTGGTGGCTATTTCGTGGGCCCTAACCCCACAATAAAAACAATACATTGGCAATGCATTAATGGGAATGATATAGTCATTTTAATAACAAACCAATACCGCATTCCTTTTAATTCCTTTCTCGAATAATCCAAAAGACGAACGCTCTTTAAATTCATAAATCAAATGTTTAAGAAAAATAATGTGAATCGTGGTTTTAACGTCGTGGGCGCTTCGCTCTTGCCTTATTTGATGCATACCAAGCAAATAGAATTGTATCACTCGATGAACTGTAGTCTCCATTTTTCGACCCGATGCGTCTGGTAAAAGTTATGACCGAAAATGTTGTGCGAGTCCAAATCAAAATGTTCAACTCGTACTGATCTTGCGAAAATTTACGTAGGAATTCGTGGGAGCAGCGGAAATACAAAGTTAGGAGCACAACTACATTTCATTAGGGGTCGAATAAATAGTCGTGAAAATCCATTAATTTTGTGAAGAGTTATGCAACGAATAGGCCGAGAAAAACAGTTTTCCTACTTAAAACCTATTTAAGGAAACTCCGCTCGCTATACTTGCTCCGTTTCAAACATATTGAGTCTGAACACAGTTCAGAGTATCACGCTATTGAAGATTCAGCAGCTATTCAATCCAATCTTTTATCCATACACAGAAATACAGCGCTAAACTCAGATAACCAACGGCCGAAATAATTTTTTTAGTTTTGATACTACCTATAAACTAGTAACACGTAAACGTGGGTGACGGAGGCATGGTGGTTAACAACGGCGTGAATAGTGCATACAGCTTGTGGAATTTCTAACATTTTTGGTAACAATAATAAGAGGAAAACATGAAAACGTCTAGTTATTTATACAGTAGAATGACAATACATCTATCAAGTTGTACCCATCAATGAAATTTAGTCCAAATCGGCCGAGTCATTCAAAAGTTATAACACACTTAATAATTTTTCACTCATTTTTAAGAGACTTTGCTTAATTTTAAGAGAATTTATAAAGGTAAGTAGATCACTCGTATACAGTCTTTTAGAAAACGTGAAGGTACATGTTATGTCAAAAAATGACCGAGATAGCACGAACGGTTTTCGAGATATGATGAACTTAGGTTTCCCTAAGTCAATTTTAAGAGAATTTGCTTAATTTTTAAGGAAAGAGATGAAATACGTCAATCAGCTATATACAGCTGTTTAGAAAACGTGAAAATACATTTTATGTAAAAAAATCGCCGAAATAGCACGAACGGTTGTCGAGATGCGGTGAAAAAGCTGAAAAAATGGCAAAAATCCCTAAGGTTGAGCAGCATTTGCTTAATTTTGAGTACAAAGCAATTTTCGTAGAAAAAAGTGCTCAATGAAAGGGCACTCCGCAAGAGAATATGCAACACGAAGAAAAAAAAATTTCTAAAATCGGCCCAGGCGTTCAACCTGCAGACCTGTCTGTGACAAACAAAAAAAAGTCACAGAGAAAATTGAAATTTTGCGTCTAGTATATTGATATATATAAAGTTAAATGTACGCCTCCGGCTGCGACTCGCCACCTTCGGTGGCTCGTCTTGCCTCCGTCAACTAGTATATCGCAGGCGAGGGTGAAAGCAGAGTGAATGTGACTTCGTTTTGTGTAATCATCTGCAATTTTTTCTATTTAATGTATGACGTAATCATCAAAAACTATGGAACCCTGAACACATTGAAAAACCTAAAACATCGTCGACCCTAAACCACTATAACACAACAGACAACTCATGAAGTAACTAATTTTTGCTCGTAATTCAGCCATTTACCGATCATACAGAGTCTTCCAAAATTCTACAGATATTGGTGCAAGGTTCGTCAGTACAGCCCAATTGTACGCAAATTCGTACAAAGAATGAAAAAGGTCTGAGGGCAGTCAATACACTGTACGTAGACAAAACATCTTCACAAAAAGTATACTACGTGTGAAAGCTCTTTCTTATACCGTGTGAAAAGTGAATAATGAACGGAAAACTTATGCATTGTAATAAGCTCAAACCAAATGCGTGAATAGAAAATTTGTTAAATTTTCTTTTTCTAACTACCAAACGCGCAGAGCCACCGAATTGATTAAGTCACATACCGATATTTGTCATCTCGATCGTCGACGTATGGGCCCTCGACGTTCCGAAATCACAAATCTTACACACGTTGTCCTTAGAAAGCACGATGTTGTTTGACTTAAGATCCCGATGAATAATTGTTGTGGGCGCTTCGTTATGGAGGTAGTTGACACCGCTTGCGATATCAGTTGCCCAAACAAGAATGCCGTCAAAATCTAATGGTTCAGTATGCGGACTATGAAGATGGTCAGCCACCGATCCGTTCGGAGCGAATTCTGAAACAACCATTCAACTCAGAACTTACAGTACACGAGAGACACGACTATGGATTTTTCATCATGCAAACATCGAGCGAGCAGTGTAATGACATCGAGCGAAAAGCAGTTATTTCAGCGGGCCACAATAGTCAAACACAACAGCCTAAAATTTATTTGACGATATGTTCCACTGCGAAATACATTCATCTTCTTGTTATCTAATGTAATATATATGTTCAATTTTTTAACCACACTCCAAAAAATACAGCGTCTGGCGTGATTCTTGTACAATCACTAAAGATATAAGAATGCATAATATATACATAGTCGCAATATTCGCTGACACCACATCGAAGAAAATATATATATAAACTGGGTGAATTTGGTCCCAATGTACAAATTTCTGACTTGCTATCAAGACCATACAAAGTGAGGGACGTCAACCACGATCTGAAACCATACGCAGCGCAACGTGATAATGAATCTTTTATGGAGCTACAATTTCTGTTATATGACCCTTCGCAATGGCCATGGTAGTTCCAGCGTCACGTTCTATTTATCACTGGTTCCGATGCAATAATACACTGGGCACAGTGACTAATTTGCACTTCAACAATAACAACAAGTGCAAAGTGTGCTAAATAAAAGTACATTATTAGACAAGTATATATTGACGTTATAACCTTGCAAAGTTGATTACAGAAAGTCCAGTTAATAATAAATTTACTAGAGTCAAACGAAATGGGATATATCAAAAAAAATGCCGCTTCGTTACAGACTTTGTTGCATTGTTAAAAAGCATTTCATGGTTCTAGTATCGGCTAACAAAGCAAACATAAACGAAATGCCGAGAATTTTGACTTATTAAACAGCTATCGATAACTATTTTGAACACCGGAAAGTATTGGTGCCCAAAAAATATAGCTTAGCTACAACAGTTTTTTTGCAAAAAATCAGATAGTAAATAGCTTCCTAGATAAATATATTAGTATTATTATTAAAAAATTATTGATCGGAGCTCGGCGAAGCCGACCGAAGCGTTTATATTTTCTGTCTGGGAATAAAAAGGTCGATGTCAGTCCGTTCGTTCGTTTGTTCGGTCCCACGGATCTCAAGAACCATTGAACAGATTTTAAAAAACTTTTTTTTGTTTGAAAGCCTATCATGTCAGAGTGTGCACCTGATATTTGGGATTAAAAAATTTTGAGTGGTTAATTAGTAATTAGCTAATTAGTTAATTTTATTCAGCTAAAATAGAGAATTTTGCAATATTTGTGTTACTTATTGAAATAGAGTCGTTTCCATCACACTATTATAGGGTTTTTGGGTCGAAGAATTCAAAGATAATATTTTTACCAATGATAAAGCCCTATGCAATGTAGTTACAAGAACATAAAATTGAGTACATTCGTAATGCCACAACCCAAGCTCCGCTCACAAATGTAGTTCCACTACCGGCTAGTTATATAGTTTTAAGTTGTTAGCAATTAATTCTTATTGCTCAATAATGTGATATATAATAATGAATCAACTGAAAAATACTATAATCAGACAACATTGTAACGTCTTATTGCTTTTGCCTAAGAAATTTAAAACATTTTCGAATTATTAAGAATATTTGAATAAAATTACCCATTACAATACTGAAATTTTCAGGTCTTTTAACTGCGCCATAAAACTGTATGATATTTCGATGCCGGAGATCTTTGAGAATATTCGCCTGAAATTAATGATATATATGCGAATAAAGAAAGAAAGAAGTTGTGACAAGGCAAAATCTGAGATATAGCAAAAATCTGATATATTAATATTTATATATATATGGATTTTAAAATTATTTGTATCAAGGCACAAAGCAACGGAAAATACTGAACGACATCTATTATATCTGGATTTCCCACGGAAAAGGCCCTGATATTTCGGCCTATGCCAGGTATTATTTAGCTTACCTACTTCAGCCTTTCCTGTATTTTTCTGCACGACTAAAAATACGCTAAATTCTCCCTGGAGGAAAAATACGTCAGGTTTTCTAATGAGACTAATAAACCCCTAAATTTTTCCCATGGGTCTAAAAACACCAAAACTATAATCAGTCGATAGGCTTTCACTTATATAATCTGCATCATCATTGTATATATATATATTTACTATGAATCTGCTGTTTATACTTTGTTCGGGTTTTCAGTCTGTCAGTTCAGCTGGGATCCTATCAGTTCGACCTAGATACAAACCGCATTCCACACACCAGGTTACGGTTGCCCAGGTACTTTGGGGGCAGTTTGAGAAAACCGGTGTATTAATGAAACGGAGTGATCCAAGAAAACCCAACCAAAATGTTCAATTGTATTAAGATTCTATTCTTTCTCGCATAGCTTCGTGTTTGTGCTGCTCTAATACTTGACCAAAATTTCACAAAACCAACACGAACTAAAGCATTTATTTTACCATTGGGGCTCCCAGTCATTTTTAATCAGAAGCATCGCAGCGTTCCAACATCCTTGAAACAAAAAATATAGAATACGGTCTTTCGTCAAAAGTACAGCTATGAACACATTTTTCAACCGAGTAGCCCTTTTCCAGCCAATCAACGTTTAAAAAGATCATAAAGTAAAATTGTCAAAATTTTCAATTATCATTAAGTTTTTTCACTCGTTAAAGATGCAAAATTTGTTTATACAAGGTTATGTAATACGTTGAATATGTACGCTACGATACTTTCATCGTTTAAAACCTATATTTGCTATAGAAGTACCGCTCTAAGAAATTACATGGTCTAAAAAGGCCAATTTGGGCATCAAAGATAAAATTCTAAACTCAAACTTACAATTTTGTTATAGAGATAAAATATACGATAGTACGGATAGCCTGTCCCAACGTAACTATGTAGTCAATAGCCTGACCAATACTGTAGGTCATGACACTTAATGAGATCATCGCATCACAAGTATACCTTCAAAATCTACCTGTCACAAAAACTGTTACTTCATTAATTTGTGAGAAATTGTTTAACGAAAATACCATATCACCAAATTTTTGCACCATCCCTTTCGATGCTATGGGCCACGCATGGTGTAAAGTTATTTGGTGCCTATATATATCATAGAAAAAAGTAAGCCTGCTAGAAGATAGAAACAGTTGTGACAGTCTCATAATATCGCAAGATGATGTTTTAAAATAAAAATAGCACGTAAGTATATCTATATTTTTGTCACGAACCAGCGAGACTGTTACTTTATTAATTTGTGAGAAATTGTATAACGAAACTACCATGTCAAAAAATTTATGCACCACCCTTTTCGATGCTATGGGCCATGCATGGCGTAAAGTTATTTGGTGACTAAATATCATAGAAAAAAAGTAAATAAAGCACGTAAGTATATCTATATTTTTGTACATCAAGTACATCACTAGATTATGCTGGATCAAAAATAATCAAATCCATAAATTGACACGACAACTCCAAAAAGTATGGTGGGCAAATTTGACATTTCGTTTGTTGTTCTCCTCGTTTGGTCGGCTTTCCGCTGTTCGTTTGGCTTCCGTCTTCGTTTTTTTCTCTTCTTGTGTTTGGTTTGTTTTTCTTTTGCCCTTGGCCTTTTTGCCTGTTTTCTTGGCGGTCTTTTTGCTTGGTTTTCGTGGTTCGTGCGTCTTTCCGTATTCTCCTTGTATCTTTTGCATCTTTCGGTCTTTGTTTGTTTTGCTTTTCTTTTGTCTTTTTCGTTGTTGGCTGGGGCTCTCGGTTGTGTGTTCTGCTGTCTTTTCGGCCGTATTCTTTTTTTTGTTTCGGTGTTGGCGCTGCGTCTCTTCTCGTTTCTGGGCCCTGGTTCTTTGTTCGTGTTGGTTTTCGTAAAATTTTGGTTAGTATTAGAGCAGCCATACACGAAGCTATGCGGAGAATAGAATCTTAATACAATTGAACATTTTGGTTGTGTTCTCCTGGATCACTCCGTTTCATTAATACTCCGTCTTTCAACTGCCCCCAAAGTACCTGGCAACCGTAACCTGGTGCGTGGAATGCGGTTTTATCTAGGTCGAACTGATAGGATCCCAGCTGAACTGACAGACTGAAACCCCGAACAAAGTATAAACAGCAGATTCATAGAAAAATATATATATATACAACGATGATGCAGATTATATAAGTGAAAGCCTATTTACTGATTATAGTTTTGGTGTTTTTAGACCCATGGGAAAAATTTAGGGGTTTATTAGTCTCATTAGAAAACCTGACGTATTTTTCCTCCAGGGAGAATTTAGCGTATTTTTAGTCGTGCAGAAAAATACAGGAAAGGCTGAAGTAGGTAAGCTAAATAATACCTGGCATAGGCCGAAATATCAGGGCCTTTTCCGTGGGAAATCCAGATATAATAGATGTCGTTCAGTATTTTCCGTTGCTTTGTGCCTTGATACAAATAATTTTAAAATCCATATATATAAATATTAATATATCAGATTTTTGCTATATCTCAGATTTTGCCTTGTCACAACTTCTTTCTTTCTTTATTCGCATATATATCATTAATTTCAGGCGAATATTCTCAAAGATCTCAGGCATCGAATACCATACAGTTTTATGGCGCAGTTAAAAGACCTGAAAATTTCAGTATTGTAATGGGTAATTTTATTCAAATATTCTTAATAATTCGAAAATGTTTTAAATTTCTTAGGCAAAAGCAATAAGACGTTACAATGTTGTCTGATTATAGTATTTTTCAGTTGATTCATTATTATATATCACATTATTGAGCAATAAGAATTAATTGCTAACAACTTAAAACTATATAACTAGCCGGTAGTGGAACTACATTTGTGAGCGGAGCTTGGGTTGTGGCATTACGAATGTACTCAATTTTATGTTCTTGTAACTACATTGCATAGGGCTTTATCATTGGTAAAAATATTATCTTTGAATTCTTCGACCCAAAAACCCTATAATAGTGTGATGGAAACGACTCTATTTCAATAAGTAACACAAATATTGCAAAATTCTCTATTTTAGCTGAATAAAATTAACTAATTAGCTAATTACTAATTAACCACTCAAAATTTTTTAATCCCAAATATCAGGTGCACACTCTGACATGATAGGCTTTCAAACAAAAAAAATTTTTTAAAATCTGTTCAATGGTTCTTGAGATCCGTGGGACCGAACAAACGAACGAACTGACTGACATCGACCTTTTTATTCCCAGACAGAAAATATAAACGCTTCGTCGGCTTCGCCGAGCTCCGATCAATAATTTTTTAATAATAATACTAATATATTTATCTAGGAAGCTATTTACTATCTGATTTTTTGCAAAAAAACTGTTGTAGCTAAGCTATATTTTTTGGGCACCAATACTTTCCGGTGTTCAAAATATTATCGATAGCTATTTAACAAGTCAAAATTCTCGCATTTCGTTTATGTTTGCTTTGTTAGCCGATACTAGAACCATGAAATGCTTTTTAACAATGCAACAAAGTCTGTAACGAAGCGGCATTTTTTTTGATATATCCCATTTCGTTTGACTCTAGTAAATTTATTATTAACTGGACTTTCTGTAATCAACTTTGCAAGGTTATAACGTCAATATAACTTGTCTAATAATGTACTTTTATTTAGCAACTTTGCACTTGTTGTTATTGTTGAAGTGCAAATTAGTCACTGTGCCCAGTGTATTATTGCATCGGAACCATGATAAATAGAACGTGACGCTGGAACTATCATGGCCATTGCGAAGGGTCATATAACAGAAATTGTAGCTCCATAAAAGATTCATTATCACGTTGCGCTGCGTATGGTTTCAGATCGTGGTTGACGTCCCTCACTTTGTATGGTCTTGATAGCAAGTCAGAAATTTGTACATTGGGACCAAATTCACCCAGTTTATATATATATTTTCTTCGATGTGGTGTCAGCGAATATTGCGACTATGTATATATTATGCATTCTTATATCTTTAGTGATTGTACAAGAATCACGCCAGACGCTGTATTTTTTGGAGTGTGGTTAAAAAATTGAACATATATATATTACATTAGATAACAAGAAGATGAATGTATTTCGCAGTGGAACATATCGTCAAATAAATTTTAGGCTGTTGTGTTTGACTATTGTGGCCCGCTGAAATAACTGCTTTTCGCTCGATGTCATTACACTGCTCGCTCGATGTTTGCATGATGAAAAATCCATAGTCGTGTCTCTCGTGTACTGTAAGTTCTGAGTTGAATGGTTGTTTCAGAATTCGCTCCGAACGGATCGGTGGCTGACCATCTTCATAGTCCGCATACTGAACCATTAGATTTTGACGGCATTCTTGTTTGGGCAACTGATATCGCAAGCGGTGTCAACTACCTCCATAACGAAGCGCCCACAACAATTATTCATCGGGATCTTAAGTCAAACAACATCGTGCTTTCTAAGGACAACGTGTGTAAGATTTGTGATTTCGGAACGTCGAGGGCCCATACGTCGACGATCGAGATGACAAATATCGGTATGTGACTTAATCAATTCGGTGGCTCTGCGCGTTTGGTAGTTAGAAAAAGAAAATTTAACAAATTTTCTATTCACGCATTTGGTTTGAGCTTATTACAATGCATAAGTTTTCCGTTCATTATTCACTTTTCACACGGTATAAGAAAGAGCTTTCACACGTAGTATACTTTTTGTGAAGATGTTTTGTCTACGTACAGTGTATTGACTGCCCTCAGACCTTTTTCATTCTTTGTACGAATTTGCGTACAATTGGGCTGTACTGACGAACCTTGCACCAATATCTGTAGAATTTTGGAAGACTCTGTATGATCGGTAAATGGCTGAATTACGAGCAAAAATTAGTTACTTCATGAGTTGTCTGTTGTGTTATAGTGGTTTAGGGTCGACGATGTTTTAGGTTTTTCAATGTGTTCAGGGTTCCATAGTTTTTGATGATTACGTCATACATTAAATAGAAAAAATTGCAGATGATTACACAAAACGAAGTCACATTCACTCTGCTTTCACCCTCGCCTGCGATATACTAGTTGACGGAGGCAAGACGAGCCACCGAAGGTGGCGAGTCGCAGCCGGAGGCGTACATTTAACTTTATATATCAATATACTAGACGCAAAATTTCAATTTTCTCTGTGACTTTTTTTTGTTTGTCACAGACAGGTCTGCAGGTTGAACGCCTGGGCCGATTTTAGAAATTTTTTTTCTTCGTGTTGCATATTCTCTTGCGGAGTGCCCTTTCATTGAGCACTTTTTTCTACGAAAATTGCTTTGTACTCAAAATTAAGCAAATGCTGCTCAACCTTAGGGATTTTTGCCATTTTTTCAGCTTTTTCACCGCATCTCGACAACCGTTCGTGCTATTTCGGCGATTTTTTTACATAAAATGTATTTTCACGTTTTCTAAACAGCTGTATATAGCTGATTGACGTATTTCATCTCTTTCCTTAAAAATTAAGCAAATTCTCTTAAAATTACTTAGGGAAACCTAAGTTCATCATATCTCGAAAACCGTTCGTGCTATCTCGGTCATTTTTTGACATAACATGTACCTTCACGTTTTCTAAAAGACTGTATACGAGTGATCTACTTACCTTTATAAATTCTCTTAAAATTAAGCAAAGTCTCTTAAAAATGAGTGAAAAATTATTAAGTGTGTTATAACTTTTGAATGACTCGGCCTATTTGGACTAAATTTCATTGATGGGTACAACTTGATAGATGTATTGTCATTCTACTGTATAAATAACTAGACGTTTTCATGTTTTCCTCTTATTATTGTTACCAAAAATGTTAGAAATTCCACAAGCTGTATGCACTATTCACGCCGTTGTTAACCACCATGCCTCCGTCACCCACGTTTACGTGTTACTAGTTTATAGGTAGTATCAAAACTAAAAAAATTATTTCGGCCGTTGGTTATCTGAGTTTAGCGCTGTATTTCTGTGTATGGATAAAAGATTGGATTGAATAGCTGCTGAATCTTCAATAGCGTGATACTCTGAACTGTGTTCAGACTCAATATGTTTGAAACGGAGCAGTATAGCGAGCGGAGTTTCCTTAAATAGGTTTTATAGAAAACTGTTTTTCTCGGCCTATTCGTTGCATAACTCTTCACAAAATTAATGGATTTTCACGACTATTTATTCACCCCTAATAAATAGTTGTGCTCCTAACTTTGTATTTCCGCTGCTCCCACGAATTCCTCGTAAATTTTCGCAGATCAGTACGAGTTGAACATTTTGATTTGCACTCGCACAACATTTTCGGTCATAACTTTTACCAGACGCATCGGGTCGAAAAATGGAGACTACAGTTCATCGAGTAGATACAATTCTATTTGCTTGGACCACCAAATAAGGCAAGAGCGGCGCCCACGACGTTAAAACCACGATTCCATTTCTTTTTCTTAACATTTGATTTATGAATTTAAAGAGCGTTTCGTCTTTTGGATTATTCGAGAAAGGAATTAAAAGGAATGCGGTATTGGTTTGTTATTAAAATAGTTATCTAGTTTCCCATTAATGCACTGCCAATGTATTGTTTTTACTGTGGGGTTAGGGCCCCACGAATAGCCACCAAGCGCAGATAAGTCACACTCCTCCCGTTTCCCCTCGTGCGAGAGTAATTACGTACGTTATGGGAAAAATCAATTATTTTCTTGTATAATTTTTCGTTCTACTGAAACTTATTTGTTCGACAATATTTAGGCACATGGCCGTGGATGTCGCCGGAAATCATCCGCGAGAAGAGAAAAGGTTCTCAAGCATTTCGACAGATACGTGGTCATCTGAAGTCTGTGCTATGGGAACTGCTGACCGGCCAAAGGCCGTTCGATGGTCTCCCAGCGCCTAGGTTGGTTTTGAATTCTAATAACAAAAATGAAGTGGCTTCAAAACTGGTATTATGTACCGTTCGATGGTCTCCCAGCGGCTAGGTTGGTTTTGAATTCTAAAAATGAGTGGCTTCAAAACGGGTATTATTTACCGTACCACATTCCTTCATTCGCTATACTATCTGGCTATTCCAGACTTCGGAAATTATAACCGGGGGCCTACCGACTCACCTGCCGGGGGGCATTTTTTTGCAGAATTTTGTCTCGTTTAGACGTTAATTCTTCTTAGCAGGGGCTTTGAGCCGGGGTATCCCGAATTTTTACCGGGGGGCACCTCCGCTTTGCCGGGGGCAGCCGAAAATTTCGGGGTCCACCCGCCCCGACCCCCTCCACTTTGGACTAGCCAGTACTATCTACGCTAAACTAACGTTATTTTCTTAAGCGGCAAATATATTTCGAAGCTAGTGCCAAGTTGCAGTAAGCTATTATGAAATGAGGAACAATGACCAACTTTACACAGTAATATTGCCATGTTCAAGTTCGAAAGTTTCGAGATTGCTAGCGCCATACATAGTATGTCATACCTTATAATAATAGGTTAACCAAAATTTTTTTTGGTCGATGGGCTTATCAAACATCTGCTATAAGCAATTAGTTGCCGCAATTTGGCTAATAAATATTACTTTGAAAAAACCTACCAGTTAAATAGAACTTTTCTAGTTCAAATCGGTTCGTATGCATACAGATCATTTTTGCTGAGAAAAATATATGTTTTGTTTGATATCAAACATCTGCTATAAGAATTAGTTGCCGCTTTGTGGCTAATAAATATTACTTTGAAAAAAACCTACCAGTTAAATAGAACTTTTCTAGTTCAAATCGGTTCGTATGCGTACAGATCATTTTTTGCAGAGAAAATATATGTTTTGTTTGATGACGGGAATTTTAACAAAAATTTTGTAAAAAAAATAATTTTTGATCAAGATTTATCTTTCGCTGGGACTACATTCGATTTACAATTTTACAGAAACTTGAAATTCTTTTACTCTTATATAAAAGAGCACAGAACTTTTGGTGATGTAAGTTGGTTGGGCATTTGAGAATGGAATCCGCAATGTGAGACTGGTAAATTAGAAATTTACAGTGGTCTCTAATGTCATTATCTTCTTCTGGATGAAGATATAGGGCTAGGTTCCTACGTACTCTTTGTAGCGTAATCTTGATTATTATGAGATTTTTATGCTGTTTAAAACACCAAAGAGAAATGTATTTAATCAACGATTTTAAACTTCTAGTGGTTCCGATTTATCCTACGCGTGGGTCCGAAATCTCAACTAAAGATTTGCTCCAATAATTGTTTTCTTAAAAGTCTACCTCTGTTTTGCATATATTTTGTTGCGACCTGAATAGACACAATATTGTTTCAAATGTTGGAAACTGTGTCCGGTATGAGCGCTGGGGGGCATATACTAGAATACACACGCCTTGAATAACCGGTCATAATATCTTCCCGTAATATAGAACACACTGGCCATTTAAAGACTCTATGCGTTCCCACCCATGTGCACTGGCTAGTTCAAACATTTGAAATTACAGACGACGGACCCCCCCCCCAGGTTCACCTGCTGGGGTGCCGTATTTTGCCGAGGGGGCCAATTTTTTTTGCCTGATTTTGTCGCGTTTAGACGTTTATTTTTCTCACCAGGGGGCTTTGAGCCTGGGCTACCCGAATTTTGCGGGGGGTAACCTTCGTCCTGCCTCGGGGCAGCTGAAAATGCCGGCCTCACTTTGGACTAGCCAGGTCCTGGTCATTGTTTC